>ML779515.1:207765-219368 GCA_009831015.1 Picea engelmannii | reverse complement strand
TCCGCCATGACAACGGTCTTGAACTACTGTCTAATTTCAAACAGTCCTCAGCCACCCACATCGCTGACCACATTCATGAGTGGCGTAGGCGACGTAGTTTGTGTAAAGCAGAAACCACCAAACAGCAATGTCTTGACTGGTTTATTAGATCACTTGTCGCTCTCCTTGGTAAGGATGTAGCTTCCACCTTCCCCCAATATGAAGAGGACGCCATCAGCAAGGCTCAACAATATGACCTCATTTATGCACAGTCAGGATACTTGTACACAGTACTTCCTGATCTTCCAAAACCTGTGCCATTTGGCCAGGACAAACCTGGGATGTCTCACTCAACAGACGGACTAATAGGTGCCACCACACACCATGGTCCACAACCCCAACCACCACCGATGTATGGAACACCTCAATACCCACTGGCATATGGGGGAACTCCTTATTTCCCCCCACCCCCTTATCAACAGCCATATCCTATTGCTATACCTCCACCCATTAGTAGACCACCACCGGCACCTCCCATACATCCACCTATTCCAACCACCAGTGGTACTCCCTCCACATCAGCTTATAGTACTAGTGAAAGCACGACGCCTTCCTATGTACCCTATGGATCGGTACCACTACAAAATCCATACTTTCCCTTTCCTGGTCCGCCACAACCCATGGCTCCCCCACATCCTCATGCGGGGGTAAACTTTGTTCAACCCTCTGTTGCTCAACAATACCAAATTTTGAATAGTTGAACACAGCCAATCCAACTCACCCTTCGAACAATACCAAGAAGAAAGGAAGGAACAGGAATAACAACAATCCTGTTCAAGGCGGGAATCAACCCCCACAGCATCCACCCACTGGGGGCAATCAAAACCTAGGGAACCAAAACCCCCAGGGGGGCAATAACAACAAACGCCAAGGGCGGAATACTGTTAAAACAATCCACCCTTGTGCTCTTTGTGGCGTGTACGGCCATTACACTCACCATTGCCCCCAGATTGTTGATTTCAAGAGGTTGAAATACTCTGGGAGCCTTCCCCCCTCCCCAGCGCAACCTGTGCCGCAGCAGGCACAACAAAAATACGCGCAACAACCCCCTCCCGCCATACTACAAAATCCTATCCCACATCAAGGTGTCATAAACACCCAACAGGACACGCAGCATCCCCCACCTAAGGTGGGCCAATACCATAATCCCAACAATCAAACAGATCGAACCATTCTCCTCACCAGCGAGGAGGAAATCCTTCTGCAAACACGGAATCATCAGTATCCAGCTGAGTCTACTCCTACATCTCCAGAGACAAACCCTCCACCGACAGGACCTCCGTTGATGATCCCTCGCCTTTCCGCCGAACCACCATTACGCATCCCTCGCATCCCATTATGCAGGAATGTCCACAACCCGCAGGCTAGGGCAGCACACAACTACAGCTTGGTAGATGACTTAGCGCAATCCTCGGCTACCATGTCAGTTATGGAAGTCCTCCAGACTTGTCCAACGCAGCGGAAATCACTACTTTCTGCCTTGGGGGCAGTCGACCCTGTCGATACTCGACTCATCACCTTTGACCTCGATAGCAGTGAACCGTGTCTCCCCACCGTAGTTGCTATACAACTACCAGTAAAAATACGGAACATCACCGTCCATCAGTGTATCATCGATGAAGGGGCATCTACATGTATCATGTCCAAAACAGTATGGCAGAAACTTGGTTCCCCGGAACTCATACCTTCCGCCATCACATTACGAGCTTATGACGAATGACCATCATCTCCTGAAGGGCTCTTTCAAAATGTCCCTGTGGAACTCGGAGGCAAAACTATTCTCATTGACATTGAAGTTATCGATGCTCAACTCGATTACAATATCTTGTTTGGACGTAGCTACATGTATGCTATGAAGGCAGTGGCATCATCAGTCTTTAGGACAATCATGTTCCCCCACAACGGAAAGATTGTGACCATTGACCAAGTCTCGCATTACGATCCTAACCCATTTGCCAATCTCTATAACATTATTCCTCTCATTCACACTAACAAAGACGTATATCCACTCATCGAGATGGGTCCTGGTATTTTCAAAGATCCATCCTTGTTAGGGACGTACCATGGAGCACCACCACTCCTTCCCCCTAATCAAGTATCCGTCGTATCCTCTGAAGGAACTCAACAGGAGGATTCTCGTCCTCCTCAGGAGGCTTCAGTCATTCCTGACGTCTCAACAGTCGCAGCATCACTCCCACAGGAGCCTCCTGCGCACTCGTCGACCCCTATGGTCCACGAATCCACACCCCCTCAGGGACCTAATCCCATTTGGGAGACAGTTCCCCGACCCCTAACTCAAATTCCCTTCTTTTACCCTCCACCCGGTATAGAATCTTTCCAGGTAGCCGCAACGCTCACACTACCCAACATGGTGCTAGCAATCCCAGTGTGGTACTTACATCCACCTGAGATGGTCCCTCGCCCACAGGAAGGACTTCCCATGACGATTCATGTCCTCACTTCCACTACCTCTACTATCCCCATACTCCCTACCCCCCCTACTACAGTCGGGGGTAGGCGACAGAAGAAGGAGCCCACAGCTCCACTTCCTCCGTGCATCCCACCACCTTGCGCATTGTGTGACAAAGAGGGTCACCAAACCAACAACTTCCCATCACTACCAGAATTACAGAATTCTATTCCCCCCAATCCAACCCCCACACCACCCATTACTACTGCTACCACTCAACCTTCCAGTAGTAAAGGGTTGAGGACCAAATTCGCGTGTGCCATTTGTTCTAAGTATGGCCATTACACCCATCATTGTCCAGCCCTGCCTCGTTTCTGTCAGGCATTAGCTATCATAAACCAAGACTTTCATAACAACCCACGTCCTCCACAACAAAAATCACTTACATTCACTATGTCACCACTTCAATCAATGAACGCATGATATGCCCTTGCTCTCTTTGCGATTCATTGGCTCATTTTACACACCAATGTCCTATAATCCTCACAGACAGGCAATGTCAATTGGCCCTACATCACCAACCCACAGCGACGGTAATTAACCTTACGTCATCACTCGAGGCTCTTCATGTCATTTCTCCAAAACCCGAGGCACTCCCAACACCTCCTTGGTTCTTAAATGGCACATCTGAGGACTTACCCCGTAACCCTCCCAACTCTCCTGCTCATTCCCCTGTAGAGATTATCCATCCCACTATTACGGGTACCCCTCAGTACCTCGACATATGGTTCATGACGAGCAAACCCTCACCATCTGCTCGCACCTCTCCCCTTGCTTCACCAGCAGGGGGCAATCACACTAGAGTTGAGATCACTCCTCATGATCCATTATATTCTCATCATTTTCAAAACGATGAAGAAATACTGGAAGAGCTACAACGCCCAGACTCTCCCTGGGACGCACTACATCATCGTGCTCTCTTCCTTCCGCAGGAAGCCCTTATGCCTCCTAGCCACAATCCCATTTACGCGGTCGAAACCAAAGACTTTATCCCATCAGGGCCTATAGATTGGTTCAACAATCCTATTCCTGTACCCGATGCTTTTGAAGAAGGTAATCTGGCTAGCATTTCCCCCACCATCAAAATCGACATCTCCATTAAACCGAGCATCGTCGAAGAAATCATCATTGGAGCTGCTTGCACTCCTCAGGAAATCACCGCATATAAATCCCTCTTCCAAGAATTTAGGGATATGTTCACCTGGTCATACACAGAAATGCCTGGCCTCGATCCCTCTATCATCGAACATCGCATCGACACCTAGCCTGACATCACACCAGTCCGCTAGAAACAGCAACCGCTACACCCATCCAAGGTCGCAGCTATCAAAGCCAAAATTGACAAATTGCGTACAGCCAGATTCATTTACCCCATCGCTTATACTTCATGGGTATCCAACCCTGTACCCGTTGACAAAAAACAGGGCTCTATTCGCGTCTGCACCGACTTTCGCAATCTCAATAACGCATGTCCAAAGGACAACTTCCCAACGCCTTTCATCGATCAGATTATCGACGATTGTGTCGGCCACGAGGCTCTCTCCTTCATGGACGGATTCTCTGGCTATAACCAAATCCAAATCCACCCAGCCAATCAATACAAAACCGCATTCATTACCCTGTGGGGTACCTTTGCGTATCGTGTCATTCCTTTCGGCTTAAAAAATGTTGGCGCAACATTCCAGCGGGCTATGACATACATCTTTCATGATCTGGCTGCAATCATCCTCGTCTACTTGGACGACCTCACCGCTCGATCCAAGAAGTGTACCCAACATCTCGATGTTTTACGAATCATCTTTCAACGGTGTCGTCAGTACAACATCCGCTTGAACCCTCTCAAGTGTGTGTTATGTGTCACTGCAGGGCGCCTCCTCGGATTCATCATTTCACAAAGCGGTATCACCGTGGACCCCCTCAAAGTCCAAGCCATAACCGAAATTCCACCTCCTCGGAATTTACGACAACTACAGAGTCTACAGGGCAAAGCTAACTTTCTGAGGCGCTTTGTTCCTGATTATGCTATCCGCGCACATGGTTTCCTTCGCTTACTGCATCACGACATCCCTTTTCATTGGGACGACTATGCCCAACAGTCATTTGACGACCTTAAGGCAACACTTTCCAATGCACCTTTGATTAGCGCACCTGACTACAATCGCGACTACATCCTCTACGTATCAGCATCAGCTGTATCAGTAGCCGACGTCCTCGTCCATCTCAAAGATGACAATCATGAACACGTCATTTACTACGTTAGTAAGAACCTCTCAGGACCACCCCTGAAGTACAAACATGAAGAGAAACTTGCTCTTGCAGTTGTCCTCGCAGTTCAGAAACTGTGCCATTACATTCTGCTTCGCACCACGAAGGTCGTCGCAGATTCCAACCCTATGCAATATTTGCTCAGTCGTCGCCAAGTTAACGGAAAATTCGCTCACTGGATCGTTATCCTTCAGGAGTACGACCTTGAGTTCTCAACACCAAAGAGTAAGAAGGCCCTCGTTCTCGCCGAACTTGTCACGGCCCTTCCCTCTGACACACCCAGTGCCCCCATCAATACTGACTTTCCTGACGAACATCTCTTTTACATCGCTTCTGATGACCCTTGGTATGGAGACCTTCTCATCTACCTACGAACTCAAAAGTTCGGTAATCACCTATCACGAGATGATCGTCGGCGCATTCGCCATCAGGCCCCCCGCTATCTCCTCATCGGTGACATCCTATATCGGCGGGGCGTCGACACCATTCTTCGTCGCTACCTGACTATTGACGAGGCCGACAGAGTCTTAAACGACTGCCATAGCGGCGCCTGTGGGGGCCATCTTTCAGGCATCGCCACGGCTCAAAATATTATCTGGGTCGGTTACTTTTGGCCTACCCTGTTTCATGATTGCATTCATTCCCGTGAAACGATGTGAGCAATGTCAGCTCTATGCCAACAAAGCCCACGCTCCCCCCGCTCTTCTTCACCTGGTCATCACTACAGGCCCCTTTTGTAAATGGGGCATTGACTTTATGACTTGTAATCCCCCCTCCAGCAATGGTCACAAATACATTGTTGTCGCTGTCGATTACTTCACCAAATGGGCTGAAGCTATGCCCACCTTCAACAACACTGCTGACACTGCAGCGCGTTTTTTCTTCAACCATGTCATATCTCGGTTCGGAGTACCACTCCAACTCGTTTCCGATCATGGGAAACATTTTGAGAATGATATTTTCATCGAACTCTCATCTCGGTTAGGCTTCTCTCACGAGTTCGCCTCACCATACTACCCTCAGTCAAACGGACAGGTCGAGGTAGTCAACAAAGTCCTCAAGACCATGTTACAACGCACGGTTAATAAACATAAAACCAATTGGCATCATATGTTATTTTCTGCGCTATGGGCTTATCGCACGGCAGTGAAGACCGCTACGGGTTTCACGCCATTTCATTTAGTCCATGGGGTCGAGGCCACTCTTCCCATCGAGTGTGAAATTCCCACCCTTCGCACCGCAATTGAGATTTTACCTGACATTGCTCCTATAGAGCAGCGCTTGCTGAACTTGGAGTCTCTGGATGAAGACCGTCGATCCTCATTACAGAACAACGAGGCAGCTAAAAAACGATCCAAGGCTACCTTTTATCGCCATGTCAACCTTCGATCATTTCGTGAAGGCGACCTTGTCCTAGCCTATGATATCGCTCATGATACCTTTGGCCACGGAATATTCGAATCACTTTGGCATGGCCCTTACATCATCCAACATTGCCTCACCAAAGGTGCATACATCCTGGCCTCCCCCGAAGGCCTCTCGCTCAAAGAACCCGTCAATGGGTTATACCTCAAGAAATTTTATGCTTAAACGTAGTCAGGCTACTTTAGGTTATTTTTCTTTTCTAGCATTTTTAATCTTTTTTCTCCCTCATCTAAACTATCCTTTGTGCTATTGACAGATGCCTCCTCCACCAGCTTACCACATTGGTTACGTCGACGGCGCCAGCCGTTGCACACAAAATCTCGCTTCGGCTGCTTGGGCTCTCTACACCCCTTCACATGAAATGCTACATACCAGCGGCATCTATTTAGGACCAGCAACCAATAACCAAGCCGAATACACTGCTGTCATTGGCCTCCTGACCGACACCCAGCATCATCATATTCGTCACCTTAGCGTTTTCCTCGACTCTCAACTAGTCGTTCTCCAGCTCAACAATGTGTACCGTGTACGCGATCCATGTCTCTTTCGCAAATACCTGCAGGTTAGATTATTATCTCGACATTTTGATTCCATTACATTTACACATATTCCAAGAGAATTGAATCAAATAATAGATGAAATAGCTAACATGGCGTTAGATTGGCATATATCACATCAAGCTACACATACATAAACATCTCATACATCCTGTCACAGCATATAGATAGAATCAACATCATCAACATCAACACAAAAAACACATGTAAACCATATTTGGATCTCAAACATGTATACTCATATATATATATGGGCCCATCAGGCCATCGGAATGTTTACATACAAAAAATATACATCGGCCCGCAGGCCAGTATCACATCTCGGTACAAAAATGGCTCACCAGCCTATATAATCCAAAAATGTCTACAAAATACATCAGGGTGCCTCTATCGCACCCCCCGTTGCTCCTCCCTCAGGAGGAGGTGGTGGCCCACCCCCACCATCCCCAGGCGGTGGTGGTGGAACATCCGCAGGAACCCCCTGCCCAGGCGACAGGCATCCGCTGGTCATCGTGGCGAGCACTGTTGCTCGTCGCACTAGGCCCCGCCATGGTGGCGGTAACCCTATGCACTGCTCCAAGAACTCCTCGTACTGGATGCGGATCCACATGCCCTCAGGCACGTCCCACAATACCATCTCAAAACGATGGCGTATATCATCCAAATCTTCGTCGGCTGCCACTGGAGGAGCGTGTGATGAACCCGCACCAGGGTCATCAAATCGGCGCCTCCTCGCAGGTCTCTCGGGCTCTGCTGGTGCCCCCGCAGCCTCATCTCGTCGTCGTCGTCCTCCACGTGGAGGTCTCTCCGGATCTCCCTAAGCCGGCGCTCTATACAACTCCACCTCACGCCCGCGAGGTGCCAAATCTGCACATACACATAGCAACAAACAGCAGATCATATCAGTATCCATACATCATACATATGAACTGGTATATCAAAATCACAACATAAGTCAAAACATATATAAATACACAACATACCTCTGTGATCAAAAACCTCCCCAGGAGGCAATACCATGTCCGGGTCCCCCCGGAAGTCTACCCCAGCATAGGGGTACTGCAATATGACATGCAGCATCTGTCGCCATATCTGCGTCGCCTACGCAGTAAAGTAATGGTCGCCTTCGCCACCACCGTGGCGAACCAAAATCTGAGACCACCGCCTCAAGCACCGCTCTCGTACCCCTGGTGCCTCTAGTGGCACCCTCAGGCGCAGCATCGGCACCCTCTCCAAAAAATAGGCTACCAGGATGGAGCCAAATGCAAACTACCCGGTGCCTGTGGACCGACAACGGTCCAGCTGCGCGATCATCCGTGCATGCAGGGTCAGATCCCAGGTGAACCGTTCACGGCGCGCCACCACCCTCTCCATCAAGAAAAGCTCACCACCGCTGATCCGGTGGGTCGCCAGTGACCCGTACACTCGAATAATCATCGTTGCTATGCAACAATGCAGCAGGGCATCTATCCCACTGATACTCACTGTCGTCCCAGCCATGTAGCGCTCGCCTGAGAAATATTGCTCGGCGATAGTACGCAGATTAGTATCCCTCGGCATCACAGGCTCTGTCGGCAATGGTGTTCCCCGGAAGAGGAGCCCAGTCAAAAAGTATATATCCTCCACCGCAGTGAAGGGGATCTGCTCTCCTCGCACGAGGAAGCAGTGTTGATCTGGGCTCCACATCTGGAGCAGGAACTAGAGTAAATACTCATGTTCTCGTATCAACGGGCACTCAAAAAACTTTAGCAACCCACTGGTTGCTAAATCCGCCCAAACTGCAGGAGGTACATTGGCCACAGCATCCCGCAGTTGTGACCAGTCTCGCTCACGCCACCGCACATCCATGATCATTGCTCGCCACCTGCACACAACCCAGAGTCCTATATTAGATCATGCAATCACCACATGCATAAAAAAGACTCCCTTTTTTACCCTTAAAAACTTGCCTCAAAGGCGCAATTTTACCACCCACAGGCGCGCACACATGCGCACCTGTTCATTGTACAGGCGCGCACGCATGCACACCTGTTTTTCCCACAGGCGCACTCGAGAGCGTACCTGTTCACAATACATGCACGCTCTAGGGCGCGCCTGTCACACCCACAGGCGCGCTCGGGAGCGCGCCTGTTCACCCCACAGGCGCGCACTAATGTGCGCCTGTTCACTTTACAGGCGCGCCCCTAGGGCGCGCCTTAACTTCCACCTCACGTGCACCAATGCACGCTTATTCAGTGTACAGGCGCGCACGTATGCGCGCCTTCCACTGAGTCGCCCGCGCATGTGGGCCCACATCCTACCAAAAACCCCTTTAAACCCCTGTACGACCCCCCCGTACCTACCCTGCCCAAAACTTAGAAACCTATTTCTATGCAGGATGATCAGACCACTAACCTGAATCTCGCACACCGTCGATCGGGTACCTCGTGCTCCCGGAATCACTCAATCTCCTCTGAATCTACTCGAAAACTCATTGTAGCAGCAGGTACAAATGAGGTGGCAATGTGGGCCCTACAACTATATATAGGCCTTTTGCCCAACTTCCACTCACCATTCCGGGAGCCCACGACGTCCGTTTGTCGAGCCGTCTTCAGCCACGGGATCAGCATCCCGCCACCTACATCACAGTTGTCCTTGGGCCACTTTTCATCCTGAGCCCCCGGGGCAACCTTGTTTCATACCATGGTCAGGTACGCACGCGCATTGTCACATTTATCTAATACATTCTCATATCTTTGATTCTCTTCAGATATTGTTCACTTTGGGTATTTGGTTGTTCTGTGTCCAGGTACTTGATCATCATCTCTCAACATCATTCCTTCAGGTATATACTCAGCACTGGCATGTAGTCTCTCCCGTTGTATTGCATTTACATTCCCAGTCACACCCCCTGATTTTGTCCTTTAGGATACCCTCTTCCAGCTCTGCAGTACTCACACCTCCATTTGCATTTTTTGTACTGGTACCCGGTAGTCTTCTTACCCACATGAGTTGTCTCATTCATAGCACCTTTTTTCACTTTTGACACTCATGTTGTTCTTCATTACCCTTTAGGGATGGGAGTCTCGGTAGTCTTTCATCATGTTGTGAATCAACCACATACTTCTTCTCCTCATTTTGCTAGCTTCCCATACGGACTCCCAGATCATCGCTTTATGGTTATGTTCTTTTTTTACCTGCACCTCCGCAGGATCATGAACCCACCATTTCATCCACCATCAGTTTGCCCATCTGCGAACCTATCTCCATTTCACCTACCTCATATAGAAACTCGCCAATGGGGCCCCCACCCTTCATCAGGTTTCCAAGAAATTTATGCCCTCCCTGGGGCACTCATTTCACACTGGGGCACCCGTTTCTGTATTTGTACATCTTTCCCAAAATTTATTTATTATTTGTACAAACGCCTTTATTTCCGGTTCTTTGCTTTTGTCATCACTGTTGGCGACCTTCTTTCCTTTTGGCCACACGCAACCCATGTCACCCTTGGTTGGAGCATTACTTCTCATTTACCCTCGCCGGCATCGTCTATATCTTCAGAGTACTACCCAGGTCACTTACCTATACCCTCTGAATTATTTCACCTTGTCCCGCCTCTGGCACAACTCATCCTCGGTCTTGGTGTCCCCCTGACACTCGACCTTGTCACACAGTTGCGGCCACTGTTTGTCTCATACATTCTCCAGCCAAGGGAATTCTTGAGTCTTCCCACTTCTTGACTTCATCCATGTGCCTCTGCCACTTCCTCACCACAGTAGATTCCATGAAGCCCTTTGCTTCTGGGAGTCACATCCCCCTTTTTGTCGACATCAGCACAATTTTCCAGGAGGGTGACAGTATCTTGATTCTCATTTTCCATTCAAATGAGAAATCTCGGACGGCACAGGGGGAAACACCATTGCTCCCTGATGTCGTTGACCCCCATAACATTCAGCGCCAACACTTTCTCATGTTGCGGTGGGTCTTACTTTGTGACTATTGCAGTTTTTATTATCAGTTGTCGAAGACCTCTAAACTTGGTAGGGCCACCAATGCCCACATCACCGTCGTTGTTTATTTCCGCGACCATTACCTATGGTTCAGAGTATGTTCCTTTGCAGAATTGTCTTCTACCTTTATCATTCCGCCCCCGAGGGCGCTGCAGTTGTCTACACCAACATTTCGGTCATCTTCTTTCAGAGTTACATCATACGAGCATGGGGCATGCCCGCCTCGTTTGTACACAATTGTATATTGTTACGCACCTTGTAGAAGGTCGGGTTCTACAGGTTCCTTTCTTCTCCAACGGATCGCTCTACACGGTCCCACTCTTGCTCTCCCTTACACCACCATTCTCAGTAAATGAAACATTGATGGATTTCGGCTATACGTATGCTCCTAACCTCATCCATCAGGGGGCATCTGTTATCACTGAAATTTCATCCGCACATGGCGACAAGAACTCTGCATCGTCAAAACAGGATTGGAGTCATTCATGGCACAGGATTAATTCCACAGCATTGCAAAAGGGTCAAAAACTATACAAAATGACCAAAAAATTGAAGGGCGCTTTACAGAACCTGGGTTCGCGCGCGTATGCACGTAACAGCAACGTATAATGCGCGCATTCGCGCACGATGCGCGGCTTTTGGGCGAAAAACCCGCGCGCCTGCTAAACGACGCATTTATTGAAATTGGTCGGCCTCCCAACCACTAATGGATCAGCTCCCAAGTCGATTTGACACCAAATCCGAGCTCAATCCTCGTGGTGGGCTGGTCAAAGACCTAATTGAGCCCTAAAGAGCCCCTTTTCACATTCCAAAGAGGTCACATAATAACCCAATGCTAGGCTATAAAAAGCCATGAAT
>ML779515.1:171120-207509 GCA_009831015.1 Picea engelmannii | reverse complement strand
AAAGACCTAATTGAGCCCTAAAGAGCCCCTTTTCACATTCCAAAGAGGTCACATAATAACCCAATGCTAGGCTATAAAAAGCCATGAATAACCACCATTTTCTCAAGGAATTATTTGTATTGTTATGCTGCTAAGATTGCTAATAACTCATTCTTTGGCAATAAACATCATAAGCTGCATTTCATAGGGCTTTCCACCTCTCACTTGAGTGGATAAGCTTGGAGTTCTTTCACCCACATTTTCATCTTTTCTTTGCAAGGGAAGCAAGCTTGTGAGGGCCTCAAGAGCCTTCCATTGGAGAAAGAAGGGACCCAAGTCCCCTTTTCTTCTTTGTGCCTTTGGATTTCATCAATAGATCAGCTTATACATTGGTGATATTGGTCCATTTGTACTTATTTTTCATTTGTTTTATATGCTCATAGTTTTTATTTGTTTTAGTTTAATTCTAGTTTATAATTTTGTAGTGTTTCTTTCTAACCTTTCCTTTTATAGCTGTCATGCCTAGCAGAGCCCAACTGGGCATGTAAGCACTCTTAATTTGCTCACCTAGTGACGAATTGGGTGCAAACACCAGGGGTTATGCAACTGCTGAGAGGGGTGCTCGTTTCCACCCAACCGTAGGCTCAGCAAATCCCAGCGGATTTACCGCTAGCCATCCCCAAGTTGAGACCACGATGTTGTAAGACTGCGTCTCTATTTTCCAGTGACCAGAAGTGAAGGTTACTCTCCTTCCTCTCTGCTATCACTCACTCTGCATATCGCCAGAGTTCTCCCCTCGCGTCTGCCCCCCAATCGCTTCTCCCCCATGCCTTATCCTCTTGCAAGGTTGCGTGTGGCCTGATTTACCTCGCGCTGGTCAGGCCTGACGGCTCTACAGATGGGAAGTTCACCTTCCATCCCTCATTAATTCCTAAGGAGCCATCTACCTACCAGCCTGCGAGACATTTAATTCGGGGCCAGCGAGCCGCTTTTGGTTCTCCGGGCCAGTGGAGTCCAAATACGGTATTGATTCTCGGTGGAAGTTAACGCCACCTTTCCAGGTGCCTTCCACCGCCATCGTGGTCTCTTTTTCAGCACATCCCCTCTCAGCAGTCCTGCAATATAAATTCAAAATGTTATTTACATTCATCGACTTTTTCCACAAGGTCCATTTACATCACCTATTCACATTTCTGAGTTTGTTAGAGTTCTGGCCAGTCCATTTATTTTTACAAACTGGGGGAAACAGGGTCTTACAATGATGGTGTTGTGTCCTCTATTTCCATCTTAAGAGAGCCATCCCTAGAGATGTCCTCATGGTGTTCAGGTTGGGACACATCCATTTGAAATAAAATAAAAAATCTTTGCATTTATGCCCCTTGAAAAAATTCTCCTCACAATTATAGCAAAGTCAAAGGAATTTGGCACTTGACAATTACTTTCTTCACTTTTTAGCTTAGTAGAGTAAAACATGATTTTTTTTGTTGTTGGGAGAAATCGTGGGAAACCCTTTGAGTACTTCCCCATATTTCATGGATGGTAAATGGGGTAAACCGACGACCTTGATTATGGGGCCTTGTCCCATGGGAATCAAGAGAGTCTAACACGTGACCAACAACATGCATGCAACCTCACATCTAGATCTAGACCAATTGAGCTAATCCTTGGGGCTAGAGTAAAAATTGACTTATATGTCACTAGCCTTTCAATCAACTGGTGATATTTAGTAATGCATCTTGTGTGGAAAATTTCATCAACAAACAAGTGAGCAAAGGATCATGAAGTGGTAGATGGATAAGACAAGTGGATATAGATGATGATGTTAACATGCAAAACTCTCTTTTGATGTAAAATATTTTCTCATTAAAGTATAATTTAACATAATCCAATGTTGGCCTTTTCTTCTTTATAACTTTTCAAACTTAGAGAGAATATTATTGTGTTTCCTATTTATTTATTTTTGTGCATTATTAATGGTTTTGGCCACAATATAATTTGGAATTACTGATTTTTGAATTTGGGAAGTAAAATTTTAAAAAAAATATTGGGAAGCAATTTATATTACAATATCTTAAAAAGAATATTTTATATGAAAAAAATTATCTCTGAATGTAGTTTAATTGTTTAATTTCATTTTTTTAAAGGAATTTTAAGTGGTAATTTTTTATTATGCTTTATTGTGAACATTATTATTTTAAAAATATAAGCTGCACAAATTTGCATTGGATATTTCCATCATGTTTTAGTCACTCCTTGCACCACCTAACTCTATTTAATTTGTTCTTGTAAAACAACCTTAGACCCCAAATATCATGTATCTTGCACAACACATTTTTACTTTTCATCTCACTCTACTACCCATTGTCAACCTCTTGGGGAACAACTTGAACTAGGTTACTATAATGCTTCCCATTTATGGTGATTCAACATATACATATAAGCGATGTAAGGAAAAACAAAAAATTACATATATGATTACACAAAATAAGTGTTGAAGAAGTTCCCTTAGATAAACAATTTTATTAATAAGGAAAAATGGTTACAAAGATAAGTGAGGAATCAAAACCTACTTAACCTCACTTGAAGAAAGAGCTTGTTTATATAGCTCAACTCTAAACTAAAATCTAGGAGAATAACTAATCAAATAATCACATGAGTGTGATAGGTGTCCTTTACATAGTAGCTAGGTGTCCTTATCATAACAAACTAGAATAAAGTAATTTCTAAAAACATTTAAACTAGGAAGATACTTAAACTAAAGGACTTTAGGATTATGAGGCTAATATTCCCTCTTTAATCTGAAAGTCCATATTTACAAATACCAAGTTCATCTCTGAACTTAGTGAACTTTATTCTACCAGGAGGCTTGGTAAAAATATTTGAAGTTTGATCTTCAGATGGACAAAATTGAAGCTTGATAATGTCTTTGACGATGAGAGATATGATAAAGTGGTACTTGGTGTTGACATGCTTAGTCTTTGATTGAAATATTCGATTCTTGGCCATATTTATTGCTGACTAACTATCGATCAATAAAGTAGTTGGTGATTTCTGAGTTTCACCAAGATCCTATAAAATTCTGCATAGCCATACATTCTCACATGTTGTTTCCCAAGTTGATATGTACTTTGCCTCTGTTGAAGAATTGGAAATTGTTGTTTGCTTTTTTCAATTCCAAGATATTATTGTTGAACCCATATTCATTAAATAACATGAAGTGGATGTTCTATCATCAATGTCTCCTACAAAATAAACATATGAATATCCAACAACTGTAAAAAATTTGTTTCTCTCGTAGAGAAGACCAAGATATTGTGTACCCTGAATGTACCTCAATATCCTTTTTGCTAAATTCCAATGATTTTTTCTTGCTACTTGCATAAACCTTGAAAGTATACTAACTGAATATGACAAATTTGGTCGAGTATTTTTCAAATAAATGAGATTTCCAATCAATTTCTTGTACCTTGTACTATTTACCAATTCCCCCCCTTCAAATTCTGCACCATGGGGGTAAGATAAGGTTTACAATATTCCATGCCAAAATTCTTTAACAATTCAGCGGCATGCTTAGTTTGACTAAGGAAGATTTGATTAGAATGTTGAGATACTTCAACTCCAACATAATAATGAAGTATCCCTAAATCAGTCATTTTGAACCCTTTTTTAAGTTCTTCCTTAACCTATTTGATGTGAGCTTCATTATTTCCTGTTATGATTAAGTCATCAACATAGAGTACAAGTGCTTATCTTGCATTCAAAAATACAATGTATCATATGATTCACTTCACTGAAAACCCACCTTTCATAGGTAATAATCCATTTATGTATACCAATCTCGAGGAGCTTGTTTAAATCCATGTAAAGACTTCACAAGTTTGCAAATTTAATGTTCTTGTCCTTCAACTTCAAACCCTTGTGGTTGAGTCATGAAAATATCTTCCTTCATATCATGATTCGGGAAGACACTTTTGACATCCATTTGATGTAATTTCCAACCATTATGTGTAGCCAAATTGATAACCATTCTGATAGTATTCCATTTAGTCATGTGTGCAAAGGTTTCTTCATAATCACTTCCTTCATGTTGAGCAAAACCTTTAGAAACAAATCTTGCTTTGTACTTGTCAATTTTACCATTGGGATTGTACTTTACTCTATAAACCCATTTACAGTCGATGGGTTTAACATCGGGTGGAAAATCAATTAAGTTCCAAGTCTCATTTGCAAGTACTAAATCGTAATCATTAACCATTTCTTCTTTATGTCCAACTACTTTAGAAAATGTAGCAGGTTCAATGGAAACATGAGAAAACTTAGATTATGATCTTGAAGATCCCATAGTTCATGTTTTGTTCATTTCGTTTGAATGAAAATCTTTTAGAAATTTGTTAACCCACTTAGGCCTCTTATGTTGAGGGGATTGTGGATCTAAATCACCATTATTATTATTAAAAGAGGATTTTCAAAAAGTGAGATTCTCCTTTCCTATGAAGTATTTGAAGTTGGATAATATTCTTTTGAAGTTTTAGTATCAGAAAAGTCCTTTGTAGTTTCATTATTAGAAGAATCGGAAGAACTTTTTGATAAAGAAATGTCTTCTGAAGAAACAAAGAATTTTTCAAACCAAAATATTTTGATTGACTTGTTAAAATTACCTTTACCCTCAGTGTTTTTCTTCTCTAAACAACTAAGGAGATGATTAATCTCGTCAAAACTTTTAGTTGATAACTAAGCGAATCAAAAGTTTTAGTTGATAACTTATCAATGATTTCGAAGTCTCAAGAAAATGCTTATAAGATTGAGGCAAACCATTTTTCTGAATAGAGACCAAAATATTGTCTTGAAGTTTAGGAAAACCACCATTGATGATTTCCTGATGAATGTTCTTTATCCTTGAAATGTATTGTAATACATCACCATTATCAACTAATATTTGTTTAAGCAATTTCATTTGTATATCAACTCTTTGAGATACAACATGAGTATCAAAAATCTTCTTGAATTGATTCCAAGCAGATCATGTAACTTTGGAATTCTCAATATGAACAAACATATGTTCAGTTACGAAAGAGCGTAGTAAAGCAAGTGATTTTTCATCTCTTAATTGCCATTTCGCTAAAGGAGTAGCATCAATTGGCTTAGTTGGAGCAATATCACCATCACAAATATCACACCATAATTCATTATAAATCAAAGTGTTTTGCATGTGTTGACTCCAAGATTTGTAATTCTTGGGTCCATCTAACTTATCCGACTCTATGAATATATTGATTAATTTAAACATGATGGTAGATAGTCTTATTGAAAATTTACAAGTTAATGATCACAACGCCACACTGAATAAGCCTCAAAACACCATGGAAGTGAGACACAAGGCACGAGAAAGAAAGAATAACTCCATGCAAAAAGAACACTTTTAAGGGCTTGGCCTTGACCCTTTAAAAGTCTCATTGAAAAAAGAGTTTGAAAGAGTATTGCATTGGACTCTTCTCAACTTTTGAGCTTCAAAATTACAATCAAATCTTTCAAAATTTGATCATTTTATAAGACTTATAATCCTTACAAATAGTTAAATGTAGCCCCCTTAAACTAATAAAGTCTTCTAATACATGAATATTCCCCTTTTGAAATAAACATTAATTCTAAATAAGATGTTTTATTCTTCTAATCATAAATCATATCCCATTTTGAAATAAACATTAATTAATTCTAAATAAGACATTTTATCCTTCCTATCATAAAGCATATCCCCTTTTAAAATAAACATTAATTATAAATAAAACGTTTTATCCTTCCCATCATAAATCAATTATATACTTTAAATACTCTACACTCCCATTCTTGTGCAATATCATAAAACTTATTATCACTCCAAATACTTTCAAATCTATACAATAGACTTTTACTTAGCTCTTTCTATGTCACCAAAAAAAAAGTGATTTCTTAAAAACTTGTACATAATTTGTTATTATATACATAGAACATTTTTAGGGGAAAGGGGAAAGCACTACAAGGAGGATGTCGTAGGCTTAGTATTTAATTAAAACCTTAGGCTTAGGATACCGTCTTTAGATATTTCTTGGCCTTTTTGCGTGCTTTTTGAGAGGGATTGCAGATGACTTTTTTTTTTTTTTTTTTTGAGCGCAGGTGGAGTCGGACTTCTCACAAAGAGCCGTGTGAGAGATGTTTTTCCCAATCAAGAACAAGATAGATAAGCTTGACAGGGGCTTTCTCAGATGACTATGAGGGATGTGTTTTCTAATTAGATAACACCTTAAAAAAATGTAAAATAGTTAAACAACGTTTAATTAAATTTAAAAAATCAAAGACTAATCAATCCATCATGATATCATATCAAAGCAAAATCAAAGACTAATCAAAATTATAATACTGACCATACTGAGAGATATTAAAAATAAAAACACTCTAATCAAGTCACTTTTTGATTGTGGAATGTGATGAAACATTGTCACAAGTCACATCCATTATTTAACTGCATTCATCAAACTATTAATACATTAATTTTCTCGATTAAGTGGCATAACTCCAACTTACCAAAATTGAAGAATACAAATCTTATCCCCATGGTACCTCTCATGTCTATAACTAATCATTTAATAGTTTTACAAGAAGCATATGTCTATTTAGTCACGTGTGTTAATCTTCAAAATAAAGAAACCTTCCAACTCATTATTGTTACAACAACTACACTGCTAAAAAAAAATTAAGGTCAATGTAAGAAAGTCACTAATAAAATATTTAGGTCAATGTAAAAAAGTTTCTCTAGACATTATTACAAGTACTACACTATTAAACAAATTAAGATAAATGTAAGAAAGTTTCTATTCCAAAAATTACGATCATATATAATAGTGTAAATGATATTACATAAATTAAGGTAAATGTAAGAAAGTTTCTATTCCAAAGATTACTAAAATAGATCATATATAATATTGTAACTGAAGTAAGTAGTTTATATTTTATTCCGGCAACATATTGACTTTATGTAAATCCTAACGTTACAAAGAAAAGTTAAAAAAGACATAATTTGAAAAAAAATTAAGCTCGTGTGTTCACAACTAGGCAACATCATAGAGTCATCCTCATCAGTGACGCGTGATGAGGATGACTCTATGATGACGAAGTAAGAACTTTATTTGAACCGGTTACAATTGATGAGATTAAAGAAGTCCTTGCATTGTTCAAAATTTATAAGAGTCCTGCCCCTGATTGTTGGACTATGGAATTTTTTACAACTTTTATTGAACTTTTATTGATTTGGTCAATGAAGATCTTGTGAAGATGATTGAGGAATATAGAAAGCTGAGGTCTATTACAAGAAGTATAAATTTCACTTTCCTAGTGTTAATTTCTAAAGAAAATAAACATTCAAGTTTCAAGGATTATAGATCCATATCCTTATGCAATCTATGTTACAAGTTGATATCCAAAGTCATCGCAAATCGAATTAAGTCTATTTTGTCTAGTAATCTTTTTGAGGAACAGCTTGGTTTTTTAAAAGGGAGAAGGATATAGGATGTTATTGGTACAGCGCACGAATGTCTCCATAGCATTACAAAAAAGAAAACAAAGTCCTTAGTTCTCAAACTAGATTTGAAGAAAGCTTATGATTGCGTAGATTGGGATCTTCTCCGAATGATTTTAATTCAAGTTGGTTTTGGCATTCAAATGACTAAGTGGATTATGAGTTGTGTAACATCTCCTACTTATGCAGTGTTAATCAATGGTGAAACTAGAGATTTCTTCCAGAGTGGTCGTGGATTGCGCCAGGGTTGTCCTCCTTCCCCCTTATTATTCATATTGATTATGGAAGGACTCAGTCTCTTGTTAAAAAAGAGCAAAGAGGAGAAAAAGCTTACTAGTATCAAAGTTTCAAGATTGATAAATATTCTACATTTGTTCTTTGTGGATGATGTTTTAATTTTGTCAAAGGTCGATCCTCAAGAGTGGCGAGAGATAGAAAAACTCATTGTTTTATTCTGCAAAGCTTATGGTCTTCAAGTTAATGTATCAAAAACAACTTTGCACTTTGAAGGACTATCAGACTCAGATCTTATCCCATACAGATCCTTTCTTCCTTACACTTTTTCAACTTTGAACTTGGGTTTTAAGTACTTGGGTTACTTTTTAAAGACTAGTGCTCAGCGAGCGTCCGACTGGAGCTGGTTATTAATCAAAATGGGTAACAAGATTGGTCACTGGTGCAATAAGTCGTTATCATTGAGGGGCTGTTATATTCTACTCAAATTTTTCCTGGAAATTCAACCAATATATTGGATGTCTTTGGAGCTTATTCCTCGTTCCATTATTAATCAGATCAGTAAATTAATGTTTAATTTCTTGTGGAAGGGGAATAGTGAGTCCAAACACTATCACCTATGCAGATGGGATGTGTTATCCCGTCCTAAGTCCTGTGGTGGATGGGGCTTTCGCAACTTATTCCACTTCAACTCAGCGCAAAATGAAAACACTCTCTGGTGTGTTCTTACTCATGAAGGCGTCTGGCATAGAATTGTTAAGGATAAATATCTACAACATACTACCATTGTGAATTGTCTTAGATCAGACTCCTTCAAACAAAACTCGGCCTCAAGGATTTGGAATAATTTGTTAAAATCTATTCACCTTATTACTCATTGGCTCAATTGGCTGTCGGGTTCAGGCCACCTTATTTCTTTAGGTAAAGACCATATTCTGGGGTTGAGAGACAGATCCCTTCTCTCTCGGGAGCTTATTGATCATCTTTGGAAAGGAAATATTTATGTCTTAGCGCAAGCAAAAAAAGCTCACAATTTTGCTGATTATTATGGGAACTTGTTCGAAAACAAGGATCTAGGTTTAAGTGGTAATTTAGCAGCGGGGTGGGATCTTTTTCATAAATCTCTCATAGGCGCAGGAGTTGTTACAAGGGACACTCCAGATCAATTATTGTGGACAGGAGGTAACTCTTTGGGTTTGTTATCAATTAAAAATGCTTATATGGCTCTTTATTCAACTTTTAATTTCCAGTTTGTGGATTGGAGACAAAAAATCTGGAAATGGGATTTAAAATTAAAGATCAAACTCTTCATTTGGCTGGCAACGGAACAAAAAATATTAACCTGGGATACCTTACAGAAAAAGGGATGGGAAGTTCCTGCCAATGTATTTTGTGCAAAAACAATACAGAGGATATCAATCATCTTTTTATTGACTGTTTGTTCACTAAAAAGATCTGGGACAGAATCAAGAACACTCAAAATTTTAAGAGGAACTGGGAAGGTAAGGATTTTTCCGATTGCTTTATTAACTATATTAAAGATAAATCGGTGTCTCCTTCTTTTGCAGCTATTATCTGTTGGTTTATATGGAACGAAAGGAACAGAGCTACTTTCGACAACTTGGCCCCTTCTGTCCACTCTGTGATCATTAAAGTGTTGGGACTTTATAAGCAGCAGCCATCGACTCAAATTCACGTTCCTATAAGAGAATGTAGAGTCTTGCACTCCGATGGATCTTCATTAGCTTTTTTTGATGGGGCAACTTGGAGTAAGAAGAAATGTTGTGGGGCAGGGGGAGTTATAAAAACATTTGACTCTCGTGTTTATAGATGGCTTCTTAATGGTGGTGAGGGCACCAATACAAAGGCGGAGCTTTTGGGTATTTGGGCGACCCTTACCTTAGCTAATCATCTATCTCTCCCAAATATCCAAGCATGTGGTGACTCCATAGTAATTATAGATTGGTTAAATGGCCAAGTTCAATTGAAGGCTTGTACTATAGAAGGATGGAAAATTAGAACTAAAAATCTCATAAAGAATTTACAGGCTATCAGTTTTCACCATATATACAGAGAATTTAACAAAGAGGCAAATCAACTATAAAAAACAGCTCTTCCTGAACTGGAGGGCAAGATATCTTATTATCTTTGGGAACCTGGAGGAGCAGGACCTATGGAACATTTGTCCATGTTCTGATGATACTATCTTTTTTGAGATAGATAGTTTTTATTTTTTGTTCGAGTGATTTAGAAGGAATAGCCTATAGTGCTAATGATTGTGATCTTATTTTGTGCTATTTTGATATTGAAATATCAATGATAAGAATGTATATAACCTAAGACAATATGATTGTCCTTCGATCCAAGATTATTATCAGTCTTTTGACTGGAATTTTTGGACTTGAATGATATTATGTAAAAACAATTATATCTTAATATAATTTTGAGCTAATTTTTATTTGGAAAACATCATAGAGTTAGTTTAGCAACTCATCCATGCACTAGTTCTAATGGATTTACTATCTGCATTATTAAAATAAATGATATCTTAGAAACATAGTTGAAGTCTGGATATTGAATAATATAATAGTGAAATTGGGTTTTTTCATATATATATATATATATATATGATTTTTTAGCTATGAATATTAAGGGAAATAGAACTACAAGATTTGACATGGAAAACTTTGGGTAAAATACATGTGAACCATTTCCATCATAAAAATAAAAGTATTTTAAATGGAATATGGTACCTAGAAATTAAATATTTCCATCATTGACCTTGAGGCTATGTAGATAGAGAATTATTATGCAAATAGAGAGCTTAAGAAAAATTGCACTAGAATTTTGAAATTAAACATTGATTTTGTAGAAGAAGTTTAGTACACTCAACCATGCCATAATATAATTTAAGAAGAATAAGATCACGTATCTCATCCATGAGAGATTCTTAATCTATTTCTTTCAGTTATTCAATTTAAAGAATGGTAAATGACAATTACTACTATGGACACATACCCTATCAAACACGTCACTATAGTACCCCTTTTTGAGCTTATGAGTTATCATTTTAGTAATCAACTTAATTGATGATAACCAGCGTGTATGAGACTTAACGCAGTACTTAACAATGTGCCCTAATTCATAGACTACAACAAAATACAATGATACTAATCCATGTGCCAAGTGTGCTTGCAATAGTAACCACAATTATTAGATCATGATATAGTGACTTGCTTGCATTGCATCCTGAGACACTACTATCATGTGATACTACATTCAAGATTTTATCACTCTACATTGTCCATTCCTTATGCATGCATCCCATGCCCTCCCCCTTTACAACTTTTTTCCACACACTTATTACTTAATTCACTGACATTGTCAACATACCAAATAATAATGCCATGTTTTACAAGAAACTGTGCAACACAAACCCTACTTGCTAATCTTCCCATAGAAGATGACCCCAACACATATTATTTTTTCCATTAAGCATTCTATGATAGTACTATTGAATTCATGAACATCTCTATGCATACACTCCTCAAATAACCAAATTAGAACACAATGCAACATCAACAACACAATCATGACACACTTCAAGGAATGATAAAATAGATGGCATGATTCCCTAGCTACACCATGTTAGAAGTAATCTATCTCACTTGGACATCAACTCTAAAGAGTGACACTCTCTCATATTTTTTCTCACCACCATTAAACATTGATTGGTGGTTGAGTAATAGAACTAGAATCCAACTCCATGGTTCACAAGTTCAATGCCCTATACTCTAATGGCCTCAATCTTTCTTTGACACTTCCTAATTTTAGAGTAGATCAAGGTCTTTATGAAGTAGTCATCTATGCCTTTCAACATAAAAATGGGATCTCATAGATCAATACATGTGTAACTCCCCAACATGCCTTTGACATCCCAACCACTAAACTTCTAGTAGAAATGGACAACAACGTGAATAATTGACAAAACATTTGATAATATTCTACAAGATTGCACTTGGGGTACGTTAAGATAAACATGAAATTTTAAACTTGATAAATGAACAACATGGTGTCTTATTTTCTTGGTAGTTATAAAAGAAAGAACTTATCTCTCCAAAGTTGTTGATTTTCTCTATATGTGCATGGACGCTCCAACGAGTCATCTGCCCATGGATGATTTAAAGTTCAACCAAGAAGAACTAATAAAATAGGTAAACTTTGAACTTGATTAGCTCGCCCACACAACTTATCACCCCACACATTATGTATGCCCATTTTAGATGGGATCCATACTGCTTCCACTTTTCATTGAAGTTGCTTATTCCAACGTGTTGAGATAGACCTATCCTACTTTTGGACCAAGTACAATAGCCACTCTCAAATTTTTCATGTAGTCCCTCCCAACATTATAATGCGTATAGCTAGAATGGAGAGGGTTATAAACATCCTTACAAAAGCAATAGTCACACTATGCCTTCTACCTACAACACAAACACCATAAAAACTACTAAATATAAATGCAATACTCAACGACCATGATTAGTGGTTCCAATGTAATGGTTATTAGAGATCTTAAACCTTTTATGAACCTTCAAATGTATTTGATAGTTCTGGAAGTCCATTACAAAATGGTGCACGAATATGTGAATATGAACCATCACATATTTAACTAAAAAAAAATCACTTCTTATTACTTATATGATGATTGTATGGTGTATGGTTTACAAATGATATGGGACAAGAAAGTATATATTGTGATCTCCTTCATGTTTAACAACTTGATTTTTCAAAAAAATGGTGCATTCACATTGTTCGCCAATTCCTCTTGAGTATTCAAAATAACCAATATTATTTTCAATACCCTTTCCAAAAGTAGAATAATGATATAATTGTAGGCATAATAGTCACTAAAAAAAAAACAATGTTGCTTTAAAAAGAGTTTCGTGGTGATTTAGAAACTGCCTCTAAAAGCTACTAGTAGTGGAAAAAACCCCATAGAAATATGAACATAGATTTGTTAACGACAAATGGAATTGCCTTGAAAAGTGAAGAAAACGTAAAACAATGATAGTCTTTGAGTGCCCATATAAAAAATCAAAGTATGAAAAATTGTAAATATATGCTCAATATATAGAGTTACAACCCATATATAAATCCTTATTTAGAAGTTTTTGATGTTTTTCTATCTATAAGAAAGAAAACCTAATCTCTTGGGAAACCTCATCCGAGCACAACTGATATCTCAAACACTCCACACACAATAATAAGGATAAATGACAGTTTAGTGTATGACCCACTATAAGCAGTACCATGAACATCGGTAATGAATAAGGGCAAATGATAAGATGAATAACACCTACCTCCAACATTTCTCGAACAATCTTTTCAATTTCATTCTTTTGTGTGAAAGGGTGCCTTTAAGGATGCACATTAGGTGGTTGGAAGTATGGAATTAATGAAATACCATGATCATGCCCACCTTGTGAAGGGGGTAATCCATGGGGTGTGTCAAACAATTGTTGATTCTTATTCAATATAAATTGTAAATTAGGGTGGGGTATCGACAACTTGGATGGCATTGAATTAGGAAATAATGCCAAAGTGGAATTTCTTCAATAGATTTTCCATACAGTGAGAGTTGATAATTTTCAAGGAGCAAGACTTTAGTCTGCAAGTGATCCGGATTTTATGAGCAGAACGAAATGAATACATATTATTAACAGGTGCTTAACACAAAATAATAGAGATACAGTAAAACCGGTTTTCTATTCAATAACGAAATAAGTTGAAACTGTAAAATGCAGCGGAAACAAGCTTGTTGGAATGGTAGTGGCTTATCTCTGAGAAGAGATGTGACAGTTGTGCGCATTCGCAAGAAGAAGATTACAATGAGTCTCTGAAGGACTTTTTACAATAATCAAGAATGTAAAAAATCCTATACATCCAAAAACCTAACCCTAGGAGATGAAGTGCCAAAAGTCATGTGGGCCCCGTTTGGGTAAGTTAGTACATCAACTTCCCGGGGTTGTAACTTTTGCATACAATCTTTATTTTAGGCGTGTGATAGCCCATTGGAAAGGTGTCATTGAGGAGATTCATTTTGGAGGCTCCATCATGCCTTTGGCTATCATTGAGGAGATCTATCCCGAAAAACCTTCATTTAGGCCCTCAAAATGGCCCCGGAAGTTAAAACTGCTAAAAATAGTAAATTGCCAAAATTGTCAGAAAACTATTTTGGGCCAATTGGAAAAGGTGGGTGGCCACCGATATCCATATGGATCAATCCTCCCTCCTTAGGAAGCAATGGTATCCATTGCGTTGAGGTCCCCCATCAGATGAGGAAATTTCTGTTGAATTTGGCCCCGAGTGAGCCACTTGCCTTGGTGCAGGAGTTGCCCTGCTTTGACGACTCGATAAAGCTGGATCCTTTGTTTTAGAGTGCCCTTGATATGTGTGTCCACAATCTTATCATCGGATGCCTATTGTATGTAGTCGGGGTTGAGCTCTATTGGTGTCAATTGTTCTGCTACTTCTGAGGTGTCCAATAATGGTGGGAAATTAGGGCAAAGGAGATCTACATTGAACATTGGGTGCAAGCCAAGGAAAGGAGGAATGATGAGCTCAAAATCATTATCCCCCACGGCCTTGGTGATAGTGTTTTATCTCTCAAAATGAGTCAGTCATTTTGTTCCTTTGTTGTAGGTGATAGTATGATCATATATCAGGGTCCTGTATAATTTTTTAAATTTAGAAGTGTCAAAACATAGGATCTAAGATGTTATCATAGAAATAAATCAATCATCAAAAAGTCTTTTCAAAAAATCGAGAAAAAAGATTTTCACCAGCTAACATTTGTTTCAAATTTGAAGTTAGCTAGTGAAAGTCTCAGGTTTCAACAGCTAAAGTGTACTCTCAGCAGCAAGCGAGCCGGTGAAAGCGTTAACACGAGTTTTCCTCCAACGACTCCAGAAACCCAAAAAGGATACGTCAGACACACATCATGCAATCATCATTGATAGTTAATGGACTCAAATGTGTGATGCCACATTTTCCTCACGTTTAGCAGGACATCATGATAGATTGTGCTCACGAATTTCATGGGGCAGACACAGAAGGGTTTAAAGACGTGAGGCATGCTTAATCATCATTGCAACCAAAGGGTAAAAGTACCAGTTGGCTGACGACATCAAATAAAATCACCATTTCCCATTTTAAACTCACGGCGTCCGAAAAATTCTATTACGGGATTTCATATCTCATCAATAACACAGGTTGTTTTCACTAGCTCTAACCTTTCATTTTTAAGAAGTTTGTTGTTTTAACCGTGTGCAAATTAGTTAGTGATTAAGTTGTATATGGCAAGGAAACAAGGAGGATGACTTCTGAGGAAAGAATTATACAATTTATCCTTCTTGCAGTCTTATCCAGAGGTGCAGAAGCGTTTCTCAGATAAAGGTTGTATGACATATGTGGAAAGGTTGCAGGAAGGTTTTCACCGAGAAATTGCAGAGGTGTTTGCAAAATCTTATGATGGAAGGAAGGCTATAGTGGGCTCACTAGAACTAATAGTTGATGAAGTTGTCATCACTTCAGCAACTGGTTTACCCAGAACAGGCATAAATTGGTTTAAAACAACAATCACCAAGAACTTGGATTTTAGATCATACCTCAAGACAAAATTCCAAAGTATAACCTGGAAGAAAAGTATCCCTATGTCTTACCTTGAAGATGAATGGCAGGACTTGTTCAAAGGCATTAAGTTATACTTAACCTTAGAGGGCAGGTATGACAAGTTTATGTTATATCATTTTAGACTCTTAGATCACTTCACAGGGAAGGCCCTTCTAAATTTGCCTTTCTTTCTGCATAAAAGCCTAACCAATGTGTGTAATAAGATCAGAGCTGAACCATTCAGTATCAAAAATTCCCTTTGTCATTATGGCTCGATTAAAATGATCATTTTAGAAGAATTGAGATAGAGAGAAAGAACTTGGCAGCATTTTCTTTTCTGGGAGGGTTTTGAGACCCAAACTCAACCTATAAATGAAAAGAAGAAAGAAGGCAAGAAATAATCAACTCCTCAGAGTAGCTCAAGGAGAAGAAGAGCTATCCCAAAGCCACCAGAAGACAAAAATTCAAGCATAAATCTCAAGAAAGCTAAAAAGAAATTATATTTTGAAACAAACTTAGAGAAATCTACAGTTAAAAAGACAAATGCTCTAAATCTTCCATACGCAGATTCAGACACAGAACCAGAAAAGGAAGATGAAAGTCCATCCATTCAAAGTCCAGAATACTCCATGGAACCTGCACAGGAATTTGAAGTCTTTACTTCCAAAGATGAAGGTGAAACCTCAAGAAATAGGAAATCAAAGAAAACACAGAAGATTAAGGAATTGAAAGAGGTAATAGCACAGCAAGAGGTTCTAGAAAGGGTGATAAAGGCAAGATACAAAGCTTTGTCAGAAAAGTTTGCAAAGACCAATGCAGCATTTGAGAAGTTGGCACGTGAAAGTGTAAAAGAGAAGAAGAAAAAGAAAAAGATCACAAAGGATTATAATAGTTTATGGTGGTTGGCTAAGCGCTTGAAGAGGAAAATCAAAAAATTAAAGGGAAAAATTGCCACACATCCAGATTTACAAGTGTTGGCACAGGTTGTTGTTAATTTGCAGGGAAATCAATCAAATAAACAATGATTTGTGAAGAAAAAGCAGTTTTGAATACAAAAGTTTTCCTTTTTGAAAGAAACAGAGCTTTCGCTAGCATAAAAGGCACAATTATAATCAATTAGTTGTTGAAAAGCAGAGCTTTCATCAACTAACTAGCAAAACCTAAGGTGGAATAGCTGGTGAAACCGCAGAATAAGAATTTTGAATATCTAAGCTCGAACAGAGCGGTTTTTGGGTGATTTAAAGGATAAAAGGACATCTAAAAGATGAACCACCAAATCATAAAATATTCAGTTCAAGGATTCGGGGAGGTTTTGGAGGAGAATGTTTAATTGGTCAACTAAAGTTTCGTTCACATCTGTTGAAAGTGTTTTGACTACTGAAGACATGTGTTCTTTTCTCCATGACACATCAGAAACATAGCAAGGATGAAGACCAGATGTTGAAGACAATCTTTGAAGACAGTTTGATCCATAAGTAACCGGATTTAGTTTAGCTTATTGTACTAAGTTGTTACTCTGTTTTTCTATAATTAGAAATCCAGATCCAATTTTTTCAGGATCTGAGACTTGTTGTAAAAGATTATAAAAGCCTATCATTTTAATAGAAGGAGGTTTGATTCTGGATAGAGAACTATATTATGTTGTAAACATACTTTTACTATGATAATACAAATCATAGTTTTCTCTCTCTATTGATGTCAGATTCTCATTTTCCTTCTGTACTTTTTATTAAGTTTTTTTAGCTACAGAATGATTGTTATCTCATTGGTTAGCTCATAACTTGATATTAAGTTACCTATCATTGTTTATTAAACCCTACACTTTGTATTCGGTTTATAAACATTGTTTTCTCACCCACTTAAAGCTATCATCTGATCATTAATCCTTGAGAGCAATGGTTTATTTGATTTTCATTTTTACTGTTTGAATGCCATACTGTAATTGAGTTATCCCATTGATCCACACATACATAAACACAAAAACAAGTTTTCTTCAAGTTACCAAGCATCTTGGACCTACAACCTCAAAGAGTTTCTTGGAACGATAACAAATTGGCACCGTTGTCGGGGAGAGGAGACTAAAGCTCAGCTTTCCTGGGAGACGACACAAAGTTGATCTTTGATGATATACAAAGATTAGAAATTACATTGGTTGTAATCATCTATCTGGCGACTCCACAAGTTGATCCTGGCTCCAAATAGGATCAGTACTAGGGAAAATCCACAAGAATCACCTGTCACACCAGTGCCCAACCCAGAACTAATTCTCAGAAAAGGGAAATCTTTTCAAGGTCAAACTTCAAAATCAGGTACCCAAGAAAATTCAATTATTTCTTATCAAGAGGAAGAGGTTATTGTAGAAGAAGTAATAGGCTCAAATTTGGTTGAAGAATCACCTAAAATTTTAGAAAGAAATCACATCTCCTCATCCCTTGAATCCTTTCACTCACAGTAGGAAGAAGATCATATAAATATTCACACTAGTCTCCTTGTTGTAGAATATTTTCTTCAAGAATTGTCTGCCAAAGGTGAAGAAAACTTGGTTGAACATCTTGCAAATTTTTATACAGCTTCTTACAAAACTTATTTCCCATCGGAGAGCTTTTCCCCTTTTAAATTAAATTTTCCCAGTCCTCAAGGATCCATAAAAAATTTGTCACCTCTCTCACCAATAATCACTATGTCTGCACCTCCTCCTTTGACCAAGATGCAACAAATCCTTGTTGCTAGGTATGCACCATTAGTATTTCCAAATCCACTATCAACCATGCCTACAGGAGACTATCAGAAGTGCATGCCCAAATTCACAGGTGAAGGTGATGTGACCGCTGAAGAACATAAAGAGGCTTTTTACAGTTATGCAGAAAACCTTAACATCGAGGAAGAAGATGTCTGGACCCAAGTTTTTGTCCAAAGTTTAGATGGCCATGCTAGGAAGTGGTTCAAAGAACTTCCTTCTAGTTCAATAGCTGGCATAGATCAATTGGATGACATCTTTTTGAAGCACTGGGGTGATAAAAGAGACCTTTTGTACTATATTACTGAATTTGGAAATCTAAAGAAAGAAAATGGTGAATCAGTCTCTGATTTCACTAAAAGTTCAATAGGATGTACAGTAAAATACCAACCGAGATAAAACCCACAGATGTCTCTGCCAAAATCACATATGCAAATTCATTTGATTCAGAATTATGTCGGTTGTTGAGAGAAAGAAGGTCACCTACACTATCTATGATGCAAGATTCTTCCCTTGAAGTGGAATCAAATATATTGGTTGCTCATAAGTTAAAGGGAAACATAGATAGAAGAAAGCCTAGAGATCAAGCTTCTTCTTCGTCCAATACTAATCCAAAATTAGATAAGATGGATAAAATGTTAGAGACTTTAACTTCTGAGATGTCTAAACTTAAAATTGAAAACAAGCAGCCTCTCAAGGGAATGGGTACTTATGATTATGCACACAGAAATGCTAATCAGAATCCAAACAACTTCAGGAGAGGTAATCAGCAAGTGCAGATTTTACAGAGAGAGAGAAATCCTATTGAAGATCAGAAGATAAAGGCTCCCCTTCAAAATGTTGTGATGGATGAAGATGAAGAAGATTTTCAAGAAGATGAAGAGGATAACATTCACTGCGTTGGGGATGACACAGGGAAATCTTATTTGACATTGCATGACTATCAAGAAGCATTAATGACTGAACAGATAGATGAAAATTCTATTGATAACACTCTTTTTCAAATAAAAGAGAAGAACAAATATAATCTCAGATCTAAGTCTAATAATGCCCAACAGAGTGCACCAGCTTCTCCTAAGAATAGTGTTTTTCCTGTCAAGTAAAAAGAGAAAATACCAGAAAATCAGCAGACAACCCCTTCAAATGTGAAAAAACCAGTTCCTCCAAAGAAGGTGGATGTTCCTTCCAAGCAAAAGGAGCAAACAAATCAGATCCCAAACGACCAACAAAGTGTTTTGAAAGTGCCTTCCAATGAGGTAAAAAATTTTGATAAAGCCTCTTATTCTTTTAATTTTGAGGCTGAAATACAGAAAATCAAAATCCCCATTCCTTTAGTTGAGTTGATGAAAAATGAAGCATTCAAGAAAGATATCCTTAAAACTCTTGATCCCAAGTCCATATCTTCCTCTGTTGATATTCTTAAATCAGTGATGAACAAAATCCAGCCAATCATCCTATTTATTTAGTTGTCACAGGTATGGGATCTTGCATATTACAAATTGATGATTCATTATCATACTCATTATTGCTTAGGAAGCCTGCAGTTCAGTCCATAGAAGTAGTAGAAGATGACCTTTGGACCATGTTCTTTGATGGCGCTTGTACTTAAGAATCAGTAGGAGCAGGGGTGGTATTTATTTCTCCTTCAAAAGAAACCACTCACTTGTCCTTTAAACTTGATTTTAAAGTGACTAACAACATTGCAGAGTATGAGGCGCTTCTTTTGGGATTAAATGCAGCCAAAGAGATGAAGATCCATAAACTACAGGTGTTTGGAGATGCAGACTTAATAATTCAGCAAGTAAACAAATCCTTCCAGGCCAAACATGTTAGGCTGAAAACCTATAGAGATGAAGTTTTGACAGTGATTCATGCTTTTTCAAATTTCAAGATTACTTATGTTCCTAGAGCCATGAATGAACTAGTTGATTCATTGGTTGTTTCATCTTGCTCTTTCATACCGCCATTACCTCCTAAATTAAGCTATGAAGTCCAAGTAATGTATAGGCCATCACTCCCTGATAATGTAAAATTTTGGAAGGTTTTTGAGGATGATGTTGAACTCACTAGATTCCTTGCAGTAATGGATGAGTTTGCAGATTTGTAGATTGATTTGGAGAATGAACATGATGAAGAAACTGAGAATCCAAAGCTCAAAAGTAAAATTGGAGCACATGAAGTTGTTTAATTGTCTACTAACAAAATTCCTAAAGGATTGGTCCCATTAGAAAGTCTTTTTGATAATAATGATGTGGCTGTCAAAATGGAAAAGAAGGAAGAGGATTCAGATGTCTTTCAGTTTAATGTAGCCAGTGAACAAGATCCTGAATATGTCAATCTAGCTTCTCATCTGTCTGAAGAACAAAAGGTAGATTATGGTGAGTTGCTAAGAGAATTTGTTGATATCTTTGCTTGGCAATACAGTGATTTGAAAACTTTCGACACTGAGATAATTCAACACAAGATTCCTCTAAACAAAGATACCAAACCATTTAGGCAGAAGCTTAGATCTTTCAGCCCTATGTTGTTTCCTATCATGGAAAAAGAGATCAAAAAACTATTGGATGTTAAAATTATTATACCTCTCAGATACTCAGATTGGATTGCTAACCTTGTACCTGTCAGAAAAAAAAAATGGAGAGATCAAACTCTGTGTGGATTTCAGAAATTTGAACAAGTGTTCTAGGAAAGACAACTACCCATTGCCCAAGATGGAACATATTTTGCAAAAGGTGTCAGGGTTAAGTGTGATGTCCTTTATTGATGTATTCTTCGGATACAATCAGATTGTTTTCCATCCGGATGACCAAGAAAAGACTACCTTTACCACTCCATGGGGCACTTTCATGTATGAAAACATGCCTTTCGGACTGATGAATGTTGGGGCTAGTTTCTAGAGAGCAATGGACATCCCATTTGTTGGAGAGAAAGACAAATTTGTTCTAATATATCTTGATGACATAACTATTTTTTCAAGCAGCCATGAAGAGCATTTACAGCACTTAAGGAAGACATTTCTAAAATGCAGAAGGTATGGCATTTCTCTTAATCCTAAGAAATCCAATTTTGCACTTAAAGAAAGTAAATTGCTTGGACATATTGTTTTATCTGATGGGGTGAGTATTGATCCAAAGAGAGTAGAAGACATCAAAATTTTGTCTCTTCCTATATCAATAAAGGATATTCAATCTTTCCTTGGAACTATAAACTTTATCAGGAGGTTCATAGCAAACTTTGTAGAGCTCACCAAGCACAGCACTTGCATGTTAAGAAAGAATTCTGATGTTAGGTGGACTGAAGAAGCTAAACGCTCTTTCAATGCTATCAAAGAATCCATTATAACAACCCTTGTTTTAATCAGTCCTAACTTTGACAAGGAGTTTTATATCTTTTCATTTTCTTCAAAAGATACAATTGCAGTTGTACTATTGCAGAGAAATGTTGATGAGCAGGAGCAGCCAGTTGCCTCCTTCAATAAAGTCTTCAGAGATGCTAAAGTAAAGTATGAACCATTGGAAAAACAAGCATATGCACTCATCAAGTCATTGAAAGCCTTCAGGATTTACATTCTTCAAGCCAAGGTAATAGCTTATGTACCATCAAGCTCAGTTAAAGACATGCTTATACAACCCGACATAGATGGAAAAAGGAGTAACTGGATAGCAAAGTTAATTGAATTCAATGTTGAGATCAAGCCAGCAAAACTTGTGAAAGGTCAAGGTCTTGCCAAGCTCCTTGCAGAAGAAAATTGTAAGTTGCTTGAGATAAATTTTGTCGGCATAAATGCAGAAGACATTCAGTTTTCAGAAGACAGAGGTGGTGATAATTTTCAAGTTTCTCCTCACCTAGCTGACTATGAATGGTACAGTCACATTATTTATTTTCTGCAGAATTTATTAGTTCCTTCAGATTTGACAAAAACACAAGGGAGAGCTTTAAAGCTCAAAGACATAAATTTCTACATTAGTGATAACTTATTGTTTTGGGAAAATCTGACAGGGATACTCTTGAGGTGCATAAACCAAGAGAAATGAGCTAAAATCATGACTGAGTTTCATAATAGTGAATGTGGAGGGCATCACTATTGGAAGACTACAACTCATAAAATCCTAAGAGTTGGTTTCTATTGGCCATCCTTATTTTCATATGTGTGTCAATTTGTGAAAACATGTGACAAGTGTCAAAGGTTTGCAGGCAAACAACAGCTAAAATCTCTTCCCCTCAAACCTGTTGTGGTCACGGGTCCTTTCCAGTAATGGGGTTTGGAATTCATAGGTGAGATTCATCCTCCTTCTAACAATCAGCATAAATGGATCCTTGTGGCTACTGATTATTTTACCAAATGGATCCTTGTGGCTAATGATTATTTTACCAAATGGATCGAGGCCATTCCTACAAGAAATGTTAATCACACTGTCATCATTAATTGTCTGCAAGAAAACATATTCTCCAGATTTGTCCGCCCTAAGAGAATAGTCACATACAACGTTGTTGCGTTTAATGATAAACACTTGGTAAAATTATGTGAAGAGATGGGAATTCAGCTAGTACATTCTACTCCTTACTATCCACATGGAAATGGCTTAGCGGAATCATCAAATAAAATCTTAGTCGGAATCATAAAGAAGTTGCTTGAACAAAATACCAAAGGATGGGATTCCAAATTGAAATTTGTTTTGTGCGCTGACAGAGTTACAAATAAAAAGTCAATTGGCACATCTCCTTTTCAGTTGGTATATGGCACTAAAGCCATCTTTCCTGTTCAACTTGCACTCCCAGTTGCAAAATTTTTACAAGAAGTTGACTCTGAGCCAAATAATTTAACTAGAAGGATTCACAATTTGGTAGAGCTACAACAAGACAGAGAACAACTTCTAGAAAAGACCGAGTTACACCAAAAGAAGATAAAAGAAATCTTTGACAGAAAATTTAAGACATATATTTTCAAGGCAAGGGATATGATTCTGAAATGGGATGCAGCAAGACAGGAAAAGGGAAAACATGGCAAGTTTGAGGCACTCTGGATAGGTCCATTTGTCATAGCATCAGCTAAGCAGAACAATACTTTTGTCCTCCAAGATCTTGTAGGTGAAGAAGTATCAGGTGGCCCATTTAATGGGCAGTTTCTGAAACTCTACTTTTCATAAGGCTTTCCTTAAAGCCTCTTTATTTGTACATATCCTTTTCAGTTTTTTTTTTTTTTTGTTTTGTTCAATAACCCCATGCCCAATGGAATACTGAGTAAAATCATTGTTGATTTCAAATTGTAAATAAAGCTACTAAGTCAAACTAGGTTCTTGGAAACCTCACAGGGAGGTCTCCATCCCAGCTATAGCCAAATGTTATCTCTCAAAATGAGTCAGTCATTTTGTTCCTTTGTTGTAGGTGATAGTATGATCATAAATCAGGGTCCTGTATAATTTTTAAAATTTATAAGTGTCAAAATATAGGATCTAAGATGTTATCATAGAAAAAAATCGATCATCAAAAGGATTTTTTAAAAAATCGAGAAACAATCTTTTCACCAGCTAACATTTTTTTCAAAGTTGAAGTTAGCTGGTGAAAGTCTCAGGTTTCAATGGCTAAAGTGTACTCTCAGCAGCAAGCAAGCCGGTGAAAGTGTTAACACAAGTTTTCCTCCAACGACTCTAGAAACCCAAAAAGGATACGCCAGACACACGTCATGCAATCATCATGGATAGTTAATGGACTCAAATGTGTGATGACACCTTTTCCTTACGTTTAGCAGGACATCATGATAGATTGTGCTCACGAATTTCATGGGGCAGACACATAAGGGTTTAAAGACGTGACGCATGCTTAATCATCATTGCAACCAGAGGGTAAAAGTACCAATTGGCTGACGACATCAAATCAAATCACCATTTCCCATTTTAAACTCACGGCGTCCGAAAAATTCTATTATGGGGTTTCATATTTCATCAATAACACAGGTTGTTTTCACTAGGGCTAACCTTTCCTTTTTAAGAAGTTTGTTGTTTTAACCGTGTGTAAATTAGTTGGTGATTAAGTTGCAAATGGAAAGTAAACAAAGAGGACGACTTCTGAGGAAATAATTAGACAATTTATCCTTCTTGTAATCTTATCCAGAGGTGCAGAATCGTTTCTCAGATGCAGGTTGTATGACATATGTGGAAAGGTTGCAGGAAGGATGTCACCAGGAAATTGTAGAGGTGTTTGAAAAATATTACGATGGAAGGAAGGCGACAGTGGGCTCACTAGAACTAATAGTTGATGAAGCTGCCATCGCTTTAGCAAATGGTTTACCCAGAACAGGCATAAATTGGTTTAAAACAACAGTGACCAAGAACTTGGATTTTAGATCATACCTCAAGACAGAATTCCAAAGTATAACCTAGAAGAAAAGTATCCCTGTGTCTTACCTTGAAGATGAATGGTAGGATTTGTTCAAAGGCATTAAGTTATACTTAACCTCAGAGGGCAGGTATGACAAGTTAATGTTATATCATTTTAGACTCTTAGATTACTTCACAGGGAAGGTCCTTCTAAATTTGCCTTTCTTTTCGCATAAAAGCCTAACCAAGGTGTGTAATAAGATCAAAGTCGAACCATTTAGTATCAAAAATGCCATTTGTCATTATGGCCTGATTAAAATGATCATTTTAGAAGAATTGTGACAGAGAGAAAGAACTCAACAGCATTTTCTTTTCTGGGAGGGTTTTGAGACCCAAACTCAACCTATAAATGAAAAGAAGAAAGCAGGCAAGAAACAATCAACTCCTCATAGTAACTCAAGGAGAAGAAGAGTTATCCCAAAGCCACCAGAAGACAAAAATTCAAGCATAAATCCCAAGAAATTAGCTTTTGAAACAAACTCAGAGAAATCCACAGTTAAAAAGACAAATGCTCTAAATCTTCCATACACAGATTTAGACACAGAACCATAAAAGGAAGATGAAAGTCCAGCCATCCAAAGTCCAGAATACTCCATGGAACCTGCACAGGAATTTGAAGTCTTTACTTCCAAAGATGAAGGTGAAACCTCAAGAAATAAGAAATCAAAGAAAACACAGAAGATTAAGGAATTGAAAGAGGTAATAGCACAACAAGAGGTTCTAGAAAGGGTGATAAAGGCAAGATACAAAGCTTTGTCAGAAAATTTTGCAAAGACCAATGCAGCATTTGAGAAGCTAGCACATGAAAGTGTAAAAGAGAAGAAGAAAAAGAAAAAGATCACAAAGGATTATAATAGTTTATGGTGGTTGGCTAAGCGCTTGAAGAGGAAAATCAAAAAATTAAAGGGAAAAATTGCCACACATCCAGATTTACAGGTGTTGGCACAGGTTGTTGTTAATTTGCAGGGAAATGAATCAAATAAAGAATGATTTGTGAAGAAACAACAGTTTGAATACGAAAGTTTTCCTTTTTGAAAGAAACAGAGCTTTCACCAGCATAAAAGGTGCAATTATAATCAATTAGTTGGTTAAAAGCAGATCTTTCATCAACTAACTAGAAAAACCTAAGGCGAAATAGCTGGTGAAACCGCAGAATAATAATTTTGAAGATCTAAGCTCGAACAGAGCGGTTTTTGGGTGATTTAAAGGATAAGAGGACATCTAAAAGATGAATCACCAAATCATAAAATATTCAGTTCAAAGATTCATGGAGATTTTGGAGGAGAATGTTTAATTGGTCAACTAAAGTTTCGTTCACAGTTGTTGAAAGTGTTTTGACTACTGAAGACATGTGTCCTTTCCTCCATGACACATCATAAACATAGCAAGGATGAAGACCAGATGTTGAAGACAATCTTTGAAGACAGTTGGATCCATAAGTAACCGTATTTAGTTTAGCTTATTGTACTGAGTTGTTACTCTGTTTTTCTATAATTAGAAATCCAGATCCAGTTTTTCAGGATCTGAGACTTGTTGTAAAAGGTTATAAAAGCCTATCATTTTAATAGAAGGAGGTTCGATTCTGGATAGAGAACTATATTATGTTGTAAACAGACTTTTACTATGATAATACAAATCACGGTTTTCTCTCTCTATTGATGTCAGATTCTCATTTTCCTTCTGTACTTTTTATTAAGTTATTTTAGCTACAGAATGATTGTTATCTCATTGGTTAGCTCATAACTTGATACTAAGTTTCCTATCATTGTTTATTAAACCCTACACTTTGTATTCGATTTATAAACATTGTTTTCTCACCCACTTAAAGCTATCATTTGATCAGTAATCCTTGAGAGCACTGGTTTATTTGATTTTCATTTTTACTATCTGAATGCCATGCTGTAATTGAGTTATCCCATTGATCCACACATACATCAACACAAAAACAAGTTTTCTTCAAGTTACCAGGCATCTTTGACCTACAACCTCAAAGAGTTTATGGAACGATAACATAGTGTACATCCCATAACGGAGTGGGTGAAGCTTCCAATGGGGTCCTCTAAGGCGTTCCTTCTGCAAGTGAAACCAAACTTTGTCTCCCACCTGAAACTTATGTGGCACCCGATGTTGATCATGGCGTTGTTTGTACTTTTCATTGGACTTTTGTAGGATATCCTAAACCTGTTGGTGGATGTGTTAGATCCTCTCAATGAACCAGGTGGCTTTGTCAGCTTCAGTTGGAGCAGGAGATGAGTCGGTCGAGGTGACCGCAAGGGGAAGTGCAACATCTATGGGGCCCAATGGTTGGAATCCCAACCCCACCTGAAAGGGGTTGTGGTCGGTTGAGCTATGAAGGTCTTGATTGTAGCTATGTTGGAAGTAGGGAAGGCTCTCATCCCATGTGCAAGGGTACTTTGAATTATACATGTGAAGGATATGCACAATCATTCGATTTACAACCTCGATTTGGCCATCTGTCTGGGGGTGGAAGACCGTGGATTTGGTGAGCTTGGTGTCTAGCAGTGACCAGAGGCTCGACCAGAATGTGCTGAGAAATCGAATGTCCCGATCTGAGACAATGGTTTGTGGGATTCCAAAATGTACCCAGACTCGTTCAAAGAAGAGCTTGGAAGTGGCCTCTGCTATGATGCTCTTCTTGTAGGAAACCATAATCGCCATCTTAGAAAAGTGATCAACAACCACAAAAACACAGTCATTTCCCCGCTTGGTGGACGGGAGGCCTGACATGTAGTCCATTGAGATGGATTCCCATGGTCTGTCAGGAGTAGGAAGAGGGGTGTACAGGCCCTGTTTCTTAGTGGTCGGTTTGGCAATAGCACGTGCAGTGCAGGACCTGATATACTTGCTGACCTCCTATCGAAGTTTCGGCCAGTAGAAATGTTTCTGTAGCATCGCCACTATATTTTTGACTCCAAAGTGTCATGCCACCCGACTATAGTGGGCTTCCCATATCATCTTCGCTTACTCACTTGATGGAACACAGATATGACCCAGATGACACAACAACCCATCCTGAAGATGGAAATTATCGACAACTGCATTTGCACCCAACATTTGGTAGGTGGTGGCGAAGTCAGGGTCTGTCTCATAGAGTTGGGGCCATCCATATGTCTCATGGTTACAAGATTATAGCACCATGGTGAGTGCCACGACTGGTGGTCTTCTCAGACAATCAGTGACGCGATTGGTGCTTCATGGTTTATACTTGATGTTGAGGTGGAATTGTTGCAAGTATGTGGACCACTTTTGATGGAGGTCATTCTGCAATTTTCCCTGTGTCTGCATGAACTGCAGTGGCTTATGATCAGTGTGGATAACTGTCTCCTTCCTAAGAATGTAATGTCTCCACTGGCGGCAGGCATGCACAATGGAGTACATTTCTTTGTCATAAGTAGGGTACTTGCAGGCAGTATCTGACAGTGTCTCACTATGATAGGCCACAGGGTGGCTGTGTTGAGTGAGAACGGCACCCACGGCATAGTCTGAAGCATCTGTCTCGATCTCAAAGGGATGTTGCAGGTCTGGTAGTGAAATTGCTGGGGTTGAGCACAAGCGCTGCTTCAAATCATCGAACACTTGTTGTTGGGACCAGCCCCATGCAAATTTCGCCTTACCACCACCCCTATTTATTTGGCTGAGGGCCCATGCAATATGGGAGAATCCCAACACAAACCTGCGGTAGAAATTGGCAAGGCCCAAGAAGCTCTGAATCTTAGTGAGTGTTGTTCGGGCTGGCCTGTCACGGATGACTTGGATCTTGGTTGGATCCACATGTACGCCATGTTGATCAATGATGTAGCCCAGGTAATGGACTCGGTCCATGCCAAAGGAGCATTTTTCCAAGTTGGCGTATAGCTTGTGTTGTCGCAAGGTGTGCAGAACTTGTTGAATATGCTGCAAGTGTTCAGTCCAAGTCTTGTTGTAAATTAGAATGTCATCCAGATACACCACTACAAAAGTATTGGTGAATGGTCGCAGGATATTGTCCATCATCCTCATGAAGGTGGCTGGGGAATTTGTCAAACCAAATGGCATGAACAACCATTCAAAAAATCCTTCCTTTGACTTGAAGGTGGTCTTCCACACATCTGTCTATTCTATCGGGAACTGGTGGTACCCAGACTTCAGATAAATCTTACTGAAGTATTTGGCCCCCGTGATTTGATCAAGGAGGTCATCGATTCGAGGAATTAGGTATCGATTTTTTACTGTGATTTTATTCAGAGCCTGGTAATCAATACAGATTCGCCAGGTTCCATCTTTCTTTTGTACCATCACGATTGGGCTCCCGCAAGGTAATGAGCTGGGGTGTATGTGCCCCTTGTGGAGAAGTTCTTGGATATATCGCTTGATCTACTCATTTTCTAACAAAGAGCGACGATAGATTGGCCCATTGGGCAACGGTACATCGGGGGTCAAATTGATGGGGTGCTTGACCTAGAAATGCAGAGGTACCCCTGTAGGTGAGGAGAATATATCTGATTATTCATCCACAACCTTATCTACTTGCTTTTGTTGTGTGGAGAGGTCGGTCGCAGAGACCGTGGATGTGGTTGTGATATTTTGCTTATTCTGAGAGCGAATCATGAAGAAGACAAACTTCCCATCTGAGAGATAACCTTCCTGCATTGCTTAGCAGAGATCAAGGAAATAGCACTAGGTGGGACTGCCTCGGGTATCCTGTACAATTTTCTGTTCATAGTAATAAAAACACTACGAGGCCTAGACTCATATACAGCATGGAATTTCCATAAATAAGGTTGGCCCAAAAGAACATCACAAACTTAGAGAGGAGAAACATCACACAATACCTCATCTGTGAAGGGCTTGATGTCATATGACAGTCGACACTATTGGTTGACGCGGAGATCGCTTCCTTGGCTGAGCCATCCAATGGTGTAGGGTTGTGGGTGTGGTGTTATTGGTAGGGCCAGCTACTTGACGACCTATGCTGAGATGAGGTTCTTCTGGCTACCGCTATCAATGATGAAGTGCAGTGGGGTGCCTTTTACCCACATATGTGAATGGAAGAGGCGCTCTCCTTCTTCTGGTTCATCTGGTTCACCATGCTGGAGCTTAGTGGTAGAAACGATGGCACTGGGTTCCGCATCAACGATCCATCTTCCCCTTTCTAGTTCTGTCTTAGATTCAGAATCCACATCTGATTCAGAGGCTTTCACTTCGGCCACCAGTAATTGTTTTGAGCGGCAGTCAGCAATGTTATGCCAAGGGATCTTATGGAAGCCGCACCACTTCCCGGTATATTTCTTTGTCTTTCTAGTGTCCTTCTTTGCTTGCGGCTTAGACTGGTAGTCATGATACTATCCATATTTTCTATGTCCTTTGTTTTGTGGGTTGGGTCTGCCCTTTCCTGTCTTTTGTTGTGAGGGGTTCCCAGGCCCAAATTGTCACGTCTTTTGTTTGAGCTTCTGCTCAATTTTGAAGGCATATTGGTAGGTCGCGCCCAAAGATGAGATGTCTAGAAATTCCATTTCAGTATGGATGTATCTATGCAGAGCACTGCGATACTTGAGCACCATATGTCACTCTGAATCTTTGATACCCAGCTTGGTGTGCAAGGTATGGAAGATATTTGTGAAATATGGTATTGCTTGGTCTCCTTCTTTCCGCAGTGTGGTCCATTTGGTATATAGGTCATCATAGCTTCCAACAGGGTAGTATTGTTCCTTAATAGCATCCCTAAAGGATTCACAGGTAGCCGTGACTGAAAATAATGAGGTTTCCTCTGTTTCCTTTTGCTCACAGAAATTTTCCCACCAATCTTTGACATGGGGAACGGCTTTGAGGAGCACAAAAGTGATCTTTTCTCTATTTGAAAAGTTATGGACAGAAAAATACCCTTCTAGTAGATTCAACCACTTGTCTACAGCATCTGCATCTATCTAACCTTCAAATATAGGAATATCAAATTTTATTTGTACCTTGAAGTGGGTGGTGCCTCCGTTCGAAGAAAATGTGTCGCTTGTTGGTAGTCGTCGAAGGATTTGTGCGAAACTATCCATCATCTCATTCCTCTGTTGTGTGAGGGATTCCTTAATCAACAGTTTGAAAGGATATCATGTCCCATCATCTTTCTTTTCTCCTACCATGAAATGTCATTTGGGCATGCGAGAGCTTCTGTCCTCAAGAGAAACAAGCTCGAGACCCAACTCTTTGTACTCCGACCTCGTTGGGGACATGCATTAAGACGACAAGGAGAAAACCGCTCTGATACCATTGATCTGGATTTTATGAGCAAAACGAAATGAATACAGATTATTAACAGGTGTTTAACACAAAATAACAAAGATACAGTAAAACTAGTTTTCTATTCAATAATGAAATAAGTTGAAACTGTAAAATGCAGCGGAAACAAGCTTGTTGGAATGGTGGTGGCTTATCTCTGAGAAGAGATGTGATGGTTGCACACATTCACAAGAAGAAGATTGAAATGAGGCTCTAAAGGCCTTTTTAAAATAATCAAGAATGCCAAAAACCCTATACATCCAAAAACCTAACCCTAGGAGATGAAGCACCAAAATTCATGTGGGCCCTGTTTGGGTAAGTTAGTACATCAACTTCTCGGAGTCGTAACTTTTGCATACAATCTCCATTTTAGGCGTGTGATAGCCCATTGGAAAGGTATCATCGAGGAGATTAATTTTTGGGGATCAATCATTCCTTCTTCTCTCATTGAGGAGATAAATCCCTAAAAACCTTCATTTAGGCCCTCAAAATGGCCCAAAACTGCTAAAAATAGTAAATTGCCAAAATTATCAGAAAATTGTTTTGAGCCAGTTGGAAAAGGTGGGTGGTCATCGATATCCATCTGGATTAGCAAGGGTATTTTGTTGGTTGTATTTAGTAAAGATGATGTACAAGTCCTCGAAGTCCATGGTAATTATGCCCAATGTTCATATCCATTTGTGTCAAGTACCACATCACAACCATCTATTTCAATAGTGAACATGTTAGATTTGAGATGATATTTCCATCGTTGAAATCTCACATTTTCACACTGTCACCACATTTTATCATGCCACCATTGGATATCATAATTTGAAAATTATGCACTACATATACATAACAATTGGGTTTCCTTAGTCACTTACCTATAAATAAAATTGTGGGTATTATTACCCCCCCATGCCTAGGGGTAACTAGAGGAGATCATGTCTCATGGCCCACAATTGAGACATTGATCCTGACCATGATGATGATAAACATGTCCATAGATGGTAGCTCAACATCCCCCCTCATTTACCTTTACAACTACAAGTCAATCAAGGCTCATTACTTCCAAGCAACCTAATGTATGGGAGATGGTAAGCCATCGTCACCATGAGGTATGTTAATCCTTAGTTCATGCGAAGTGTTGTGCTTAATTTGTTGGGAATTTGGATGAAGAAATTTGGTTGAAGTTGGATGATGGATCATTGGCATGGGAAATTGTGTTAGCTACCTTGTTTCACCTCGTTGGTCATCTTATATTCCCTAGTCCCTTGTTTCCACATCCCAAGGAAAATGGGTACTACTGGAGGGACCTCACAAGGGGAACGTTTTGTTCCCCACCATACTTAACACTTTCCATCTTGGAGCCTTTCATAGTGCACTAAACTTCATTAATGGTTCATTGTCCATTCTCTCATGAGAAGAAGGGGATGAATTCCCAGAGGCTTATGCAACTTCTATATGTGTATATTCTATAAATGATAAAGGCCACCATAAAATCCATAAGCCAACTTGAGCTCTTACCCCTCTAATAGTAATCACCCCTGTCCTGATGAGAATGAATGCATGATTATAAAGGACCATAGTCCAATAAGAAAATGAAGGAATAAAGCTTGAAACCTGTAAAGGGGACTTGCAAATAGCAATTGTCTATCAAAAGAAAATTGAGGGGATCGAAATGAAAAAAGTGTCGAGAAAAGGGTATCTCAATCAGCAAGTGCTCCCTCTACAAAGGCACTCATAGAAATGGATTTAATGACACCATAAGCCATGAAGTAAACCCTCATTCACATCACTATCACATTTACTCTTGAAGGGTTTCTTTCTTTCTTGCTTCCCTTGGGACCTACCCCTCTACCTGGGTCTTTTATTTCTTGTCTAGGTTGGCACACCTAATAGGGTTGGATGAAGGATCTCCCATACTTAAACTTGCCAATTCACATGAGGTCCTGGGCTGGTATGATGCTTGGAGGGGATACAGAGGTGAATTGCTTACATGGATTATATATTAAGTGACGACTTACTTTGCATGATTTAAGGACTAATATTTCTTATTCAAACATTGACTTACCTTGTCTTATACTCTGCTTTGTTTTGGATGGCCCTAACATGGTTCTTTCAGGGATATCATAAGGTTGTACCTAGGACGTTGTGCCTTATTGCAGGTTGGCACATGTGATGCAAATTCGTGAGTCATCCAATGACTCACCACCCTCAGACATTAGCTCTCACATCCTTGGAGCCTTGGACAATAGACATATGGGCTTGGATTGATCAGATTTGGTCATGATGGCACATCAATGGGTTGAAAGCCCACAGGTTAGGAAGAGTACCCTAGGGATTATTATCCATTGGATTAGGGATGTTGCAGTAGAAGAAACCCATACACCATGCAGAGACAAGATGAAACTTCCTCCAGCATGGATGAGAAACCTTGGATCTTGGGTGTTGGCCCTCATTTGATGATGATGACATCTTTTAGGGTTTCATGGTGTTAGGTTTTGATGGACAATTGCGGTACTAGTGATGATTTTGACATGACCTTGGGTGGGGAGATACACCATTTTCCATCACTTCACCTTATATTTGTGCCACGTGGCCTTTGGAGGCCTCCTCCTAACCTTGGAAAGCTTGACACCACCACATGTGTGACCCTTATGATGCATTTTTTTTCATTTTGTAAAGGTTAAATGAGGGTTCAACCCCACTTCAAATTAATGTTATGTTATGTTATGTGGAGAAAATTCTAGGCCTAGCCTCATATATAAAGAATAGTGTCATTTTTATTGTGGATAATCACAACTACCTCACACTTCTAGGGTTATACTTCTGAAATTTTATTCCCTTTAGGCCTCTCAACCTTTCTCTCTCATGCGCTACACTTGAAGAAGGATTTTTTGTGGATGGTTTATTGATTTGGATGGATATTTTTTGCAATTAGGGTTTTAGACTTTTAATTATTGGGTGAAGTAATTTTCTTCAATTATATTATCTCTTGTTAATGTAAATGGTTAAATTGTTTATCTTGTTGCAAGAAATCTTGTTTTGTTCAAATCCTAAGAGGAAGACATAAGTGCTTCTCTTCCTCATAAATTTTTATTTTTCCAAGTTTTTGGAACTTCCTTGCTAGGGTTAGAAGCCTAAAGCCCAAAAGTACTTGCACTTTAGTGTTTTAACACTAGACATTTGATCCTTGACCTAGTTGAAGCTACAAGGGAAAAATGGCATCTAGGGCCCAAACGTGCTTGCACCCTAGATATAATTTTCCTTAAAATTTTGAAGCCTAAGGCCCAAACGTGCTTGCACCTTTGGGTTTAGTCTCTACCTCTTTCGCTTCATTTAAATCAATCTTCAAGTTTAATGCATTTGAGACTCCATAGGCCCTAAAAGGATAACAACATTGATCTAGGAGTGAATTTGTGGCTAAAGTAGTTGTTAAAATCAATCTTCTAAATATCTCAAGCATCATACTAACTCTATTAACTCTAACCCTAGAAAACTTTGAATATTTCTTGCTATTGTTATAAAAAAATTCTACAACCACTGAAAACTACATTAATTCATTGCATACACCTATCTAAAAGTGGCTTAACTTGTTCGGAAACTACCTCTAGCAATTGGATAATAATCCAATGGTTTAATGCTTACTTTTCATGATCAATTGTGGTATTTCTAAGCATTGTTTCTTGTTGATGTTAAAAATCATTTATTGTTGTTATATAATTTTTTATTGTTGTAATTTGCAACAACCAATGCAATTTTACTTGTCTAGTGTCTAAAGAGGTCATTGTTGCATGCTTTAGTTTGGCAATTATCAACATATTTTGGAAATTGTTCTTTGTTCACGGAAGGTACTGTTGATTTTTCTATAGGCAAGGTTTAAGCATGAAGTTCATTCCATTTTAACCTTTTACTTAAACCATAAACAATTTTGTTGCAGCAACCAAGATCATAAGAAGAAACACCATGCACAAGTACACAAGAAGTATCCTAGGAAACCCTTCTCAACAAGGGAAGAAAACCTAGCCAATCATTTGCAATATTATTCAAGAGAAATACCTCCACCACCAAGAAAACCTAGCACACAATAGGGTGCTCACAAACCATAGAAGACTAGCACCCAAGAGAGGTGCGCACTTTTCCCAAGAAGATGTACTTGTTGAAATTTCCAAATTCATACTTGAGATATGATTCCTCAGTGGGGAATTTACCTTTACTTATATTAGACTGAACCTGTCAATAGAAGTGTTTATTGGCACAACAGGGCCGACCTCACTAACTCACAATATAATTAATAATTACCAGATTAATTATCTTTTGCATTAATTATCTATTACATTAAGGTGGGGTCAACCTATACCCTTTACATTACAATTAGGGTTACAGATAAGTCTGACTCTTGAGCAATATAGCAAGGAATATCATACACCCACTAGTGTTCAGACACTAGGGGCACATCCATAGGGATGTCCATATCTCTATCTCACTATGTCTCATAGGAGAACCACATTCACTAGTGCTCAGCCACTAGGATCACGTTCACCTGTGCTCATCCACAAGCACGTCCAACTCAGAAAATATTCTTTCCCACTACATTACATAGGAGAGTCATCTGGAGTTCATCATCTCAACTTGTTGCTCAGAGGAGGCTAATACATCGTTTACATCTATGTCTCAGAATGATGCACCCATCTCATGGGAATTCACACGTTCACCTTGTGCTCAGCCATAGATACATCTAACTCAGCATATCTTCTTTCTCACTACGTTACACAGAATAATCATTTGGATTTCTTCTCAACTCTCTGTAAGGAGGAGGCCATCACTACGTTCCTGTTCTTTCTTAGATAGGAACCACACACCCAACTCATGGGCTCTCTCTCAGGTCGACTCAATCAGTCTATGTCCTAGAGGATGTCTCACGCAGTTGTAATCATCAACACTCCCTCTCAGCTAGGGAGCCATTCTCCATCAAGCCAAGTCTCGCACAGAAGTACTCGAACTTTGTCTTGGTTTTAGTCATCAACACTCCCTCTCAACTAGAGAGGTATTCTTCACCAAGTTAGTTTGGTGAAGATGTCTACAATCTGCTCATGTATAGAAAGGTACAACACGTGTATTGCTTTCCTCTACATCATGTCTCTGAAAATGATATTTTATCTCAATGTGTTTTGATCTATCATGAAACATAGGGTTCTCAGAGAGCTTCACACAGCTCTAGTTATCACAAGTAATAATAGGATTCATCGCATGATCAAATAAATTTGTCAGAAGCCACACTGCTTCCCAGACTTCCACACTCAATGCTATATACTTTGTTTCTGTGGTACTCAAGGCCACTAACCTTTGTTTCCTACTACACTAGGAAACCATGGTAAACTCCAAGGTAAAAAAACAATTGGATGTGCTCTTCTGGTCCAATGTACTTTTTTCTCAATCTGTATCGGCATATCCCTGTAAACTCAAGTTCACACTGGAGGCATATCTCAGGCCATATCCAAATGTGTCTCATACATACATACATACATATATATATCAGACACATTTGGATATGGCTTGAGATATGCCTCCAGTGTGAACTTGAGTT
>ML779515.1:159749-171070 GCA_009831015.1 Picea engelmannii | reverse complement strand
TGTGTGTGTGTGTGTATGTATATGTATATGTATATGTATACATGCTTTATTGTTATCCAGTGAGTCTGTTTCGGCCGACTCATGGATTGACTAAGCACATTCGTTGTGTAGAATATATTAGGTCTGGTGTTTAACCAGATACATCAATGATCCAATAAGTTGTCGATACACATGTGGATCAATCTCGTCTGATTCATCATCATTTATTTTTCGTCAAATCCCCCACCATCGGTGTAAACATGGATTTTCATTCTGTCATACTAAACTTCTTTAATATCCCCACTATATATTTTCCTTGACTTAGGAAAAGTCTCATTGGTCCTATGTCATACTTCTTGTTCCAAGAAGTAGTGCATCATACCTAGATCCTTCATCTCGAAATCAAAAGTTGAGGCTTGCTTGTATACAACAACACGGCTTCCTGAATAAGTCATCAAAATCAGGCTTTCATCACAAATGTATTAATATAGTTTTGGTTTAGCAAAACTTTTGTTGAAACCCAAACTCATCAAGAATCCATCTATCTGATGTAGTTTCCAACTCATGGATGGTAGTACAGATGAAAGTGCATCGGTCTACCGGATCAATATGTCTTATCATAGTTCACTCCCTTTGCTTGTGAGAATCCTCTATCTATAGATCTTGCTTTGTATTTCTCGTCACTTCCATAGGTTGCATGCTTGATCTTATAGATCCACTTGGAAGTCATCGCAAACTTCCCTTCTAGTCTCAATATCACATACAACATTCTTTAAGATATATTGGTATTATTTTACTATGGCATCTTTCCATACTTGTTCACCCATTGCTTCTCCATGACAAGGAGTCTCAGAATCAATGAAGTGGCTCATGGCTAAAGGATAGCTTGAAAAATCTATTTTGCTTTCTCAGGATGTTCCTTAAGGGACTTGTATGTTCCTATGCCTCCTCAAGATTTTTTTGACCCTAAACAGACCTTTTATGCCCTACTGCAATATCTCTGGGCATATCAACTGGAGCAGTTGAAACGGATGGAATATTGTTTGTCTCCCTCTGAACTTTTGAAGGGGGAGAAGGTATTGTCTCTTCCTTCTTTTTATTTTGTTTTGACTCCCTCTTGAGTCAAGTAACTCTCTCTGAAGTCTGAATGATGGAAGTCTTCTTTTATTTGCTTGCTAGATCTTTTATGTCTTCTTTCACCAGCATAATAATCAATCAATAAGGTTTGGACTCTTGTACCAGGGATAATGGTCCAAGTCATGAGGGCTCCCACACTGGAGATAATACCCTTCACTTATTAATAATGCAATCAACTATAAAATTAATGATCAACCAATTTACCTGGATCTGTAGTCATGTTCAACATTATATTTGTTTTAAAGTAAATAATTCTCATCTCTCTTATCTTCAATCTTTTGGGATGGGTCTGGTTCAATGTCAATGGTGGAATCATATTGTCTTCATTTCTTCTTGTTTGGAAAATTTCTTGCATAGTGCCCATATTTTTCACATCTAAAGCATTGAATATTGATGCAGGATCATCGTCAGCAAGCGCAAGTGGAAGACAGTTGCATATGCACCAGCACGCATTTTGAAGATATTTTGAATCTCAAAAGAAGAACCATTAATGTAATAGCTAGAAGGATGTAATTTATTTTAATGTTTTGGGGAATGTAATACAAATCTTGAGTGTTGGTCTCATCTGTCGGTTGTAGGCATTTATTGTATTGAATGTAAAGTAGGTGTAGTATTTAATTCGCTAAGATAGCTTAAGGTTGTAGGAGGGAAAAACTCAAGAAGACTCCCTCGTATGTATTGTATTGTCATTCTCATTGTAGTTGTTGTAGAGCTAGAGAGCATAGGAGAGAAGAGAAGAACAAAGATTGTAGAAGTTGTATGAACAGATAGTTATTATTGAGACCATGTACAGATGCACTTGAATTAATATAAGAATGCTTTGATCCATTTGTTTGGGGTATTGTGGTTATTGTTTACATCTATTGAACGGTATGTTTACAGTTTGTTTCCAGTCTTTGTTATGCATTTGTTTCAATGTTGTGTGTGTATCTGTGATTTCATGTTGAATGTATGAAGTCTATGAGAGGGAGAGTATAAGTTTCAATTGTTTCTATTCCTGATAATCCTGCAAGGAATGCAAGGAAAGTCTGCAAGGAGTGTGTCGACAAGATTCTGAGTTTTATCTCAGAAAGCTCAGGAGAGATATCGTTGTTCTCATACCAGCAGAAGTGAAAATATAGCACAGAGTCGTGCAAGGTGTGCGCGGGCCAAGTCGAAGTCCTAGACTTTTCCAACCCAAGTGAGCGGTTGAAGAACTTCTATCGCAAGCAGTGCGTAGAGTTGGAGTTATAAGATAATCAGAGATTATCATGAAGGCTGAATGGAGTGTGAGAAGGATTCCCTAGAATTCTTGATTTTGTGGCAAGAATCAAGCTCAGGAAGGATAGAGACTTAGAGAAGTCCAAAGGAAGGATGAGGGTCGAAGTCACCTCGCAGAAAGCAAGCTCAGGAGGGATAGTAGTTGTTATATCTGAAGGAGCGTGAGCCATTGACTTGGCGCTCTGAAATATCAGGGATTGGGAGTCGGAGGTTCAAAGGAGGGAGTCGTTCTAGAAGTCCCGATACGCGAAGTCTTGATTCGTGAGAGAAGGATCCGGATCATTGAATCGCGAGGAAATCGGGACTGTTGATCTGAGGTGTTTGAAATCGGAGTTCGGACCTCAGAAGAATGGAGGTGAATCATATCAAGTATTTCCTATACGCAAAATCCCGACGCACTCGGAGGTGGGACCCAGGGTTTGGCTGGAGGTCAAACGATTGAAGAATTTAAGGGAGGAGCTAGGGATCATTAAGCCCTATTTCGGAGTTTGGGAATTGGAGGAGTCGGGCGACTCGCAATAGAAGTCCCAAAATCGTGAATTGTGAAACACCTTTTAGGTCAATCTCATGGTCACGTGGGGGAAAGTCTACGCCTAGTGCTCGTGTGTGTAGGTGTAGCATATAAAAGGACATGTGGGCTTTATGTGTTGAAGTTTCTAGCATGAACCAAGGGTCCATTTTGGCTCAGAGGAATTCGAAGATCCATAGACTGGGAGGTCAGCAGACCCTGCTGAGGTGGGGCTCTACATCAGGTGGTATTAGAGCTAACAAATATTGTTTTCTGTAGAGGGAAGATAGAGGACAGTTGTGATTTGAATTCTGTGTGGACAAATTGAAACAATGCCGCCAAGAAGACATCAAGAAAGAACTATGCCTGATCCAGTCGTGGAAAGGGAAATGAGAGAAATTCATGGTCGGTTATATGATATGGAGAAAGCACAGAGACGAATGCTTGATACTGGAGATATCAGTGAGGCTGAAAGCGAGAATGAAGAAGGAGCCTAAGAATTTTTAGTTGAAGATGTTGCAAAGGAACGTCTATTTAAAGTTGTTGCAAGAATAGGTGCCAGAGCAAAAATGGATATCCCAATGTATGAAGGAAACTTGGACATTGAGGAGATGTTAGATTGGTTTAGAGCTCTCGATAAATATTTTGATTATGAAGATATCAAAGAAGACAAGAAATTAAAGCACGGTGTCACTAGATTGAAAGGACATGCAACACTGTGGTGGGATGAACTGCAGGCTGGCAGGCGTTGCAAGGGAAAACAAAGAATCAAAAGCTGGGATATAATGGTAGAAAATATGAAAGCCAAGTTCATACCCAGGGATTATCAAATCACTATGTTTCGAAGAATGCAGAATTTAAGACAAAAAGGGATGGCAGTGAAGGAGTATACAGAGGAGTTTTATAGGTTAAACATCAAAGCTGGTCATCGTGAGAGTGATGATGAAAAGGTCATCAGATATATGAATAGCCTAATATATGAGATTTAGGATGAGATGAGCATGGTGACAATTAGAAATGTGGAAGATGCTTATCAGGTTGCTCTGGAAGCAGAAGAAAAATTGGCCCAAAAACAAGGTCAAAGGGGAAAAGGTAGAAGTCAAAGCAGAGGCAAAGAAATTGCCCATGACAGAATATAGAAGCCCAAGGATGAAGAAAAGAAGCCTCATAATCACCCAAAAAGGGGAGGAAGTTCACAAGGAAGACAATATGCCGATAGGAACACTTTTCCTCGAGCAAGAGGAAGAGGAAGAGACAGAGGAGGTGAAATAAAGTGTTTTTTCTGTGGAAATATCAGACACAAGTCTTGGGAATGTCCCGATAGAAAAAGGGATGGAGGAGGTGAAGCTCACATTTCAGAAGCGCAAAGGCGAAATGTTGAGGCAGAAGATGCAAAAGGAGGAATATCCTTAATGATGAGGAAAATTCTCTTGAAGCTAGAGAAGGAGGTGGAGAATCCAGTCCAAAGGAACAGTTTGTTTAGGACTGCTTGCAAGCCCAAGGATAGGGTATGAAAGTTGATAGTTGACAGTGGAAGCACAGATAATCTAGTATCCACGGAGATGGTGGAAAAGCTGGAATTGGAAACAATTGCACATCTGAGCCCATATAAAGTTTCGTGGTTGTGAAAAGGACAACATGTAACAGTCACTAAACAATGTTTAGTTGAATTTAAGATAGGGGGTTATAGAGATGAGATCTTATGTGATGTCATTCCCATGGATGTTTGTCATATTTTGTTGGGGAGGCCTTGGAAATATGACATAAATATTATTCATGACGGAAGAAATAACACCTATACCTTGGAGAAGAATGGTAGGACACATATGTTGTTGTCAATTGAAGACAAGAAGGTGAAAGCAGAAGCAAGCAATACTATACTTCTCAAGAGTGGGAAGGAACTTCTAGATGAATTCAAGAAAGATCAAGACATGCATTTTGTTGTGGTGAGAAAACCTAGAGTCATCTTGACCAATACCTCAATAGATGATCTGCCTGAGGAAATTGAGAAACTGTTGGAGAATTTCGATGATATAGTGATGGACAATTTGCCTTGTTCGTTTCCGCCCATTAGAAGTATAATCCATCATATTGACCTTATACCAGAAGTGAGTTTTCCAAACAAAGCAACGTACAGATTGACACCGCGGGAGAATGAAGAAGTCAAGAACCAAGTCCGGGATTTGATGGACAAAGGGTTGATTAGAGAAAGCTTGAGTCCATGCGTTGTGCCAACAGTTTTAAGTCTGAAGAAGGATGGTGGATGGACGATGTGTATAGACTCGAGGGCCATAAACAAAATCACCATCAGGTATAGATTTCCTTTACCCAGGATGGATGACTTGATGGATTGCTTGAGTGGGGCAATTTGTTTTTCAAAAATTGATTTGAAAAGTGGATATCACCAGATTCAGATGAGGGAAGTTGATGAATGGAAGACAACATTCAAGATATATGAATGGCTTGTCATGCCATTTGGCCTCATGCCATTTGGCCTAACGAATGCGCCAAGTACTTTTATGAGATTGAAGAACGAAGTCTTGAAAGATTTCATTGGGAAGTTTGTAATTGTGTATCTTAATGATATATTGATCTTCAGTAAGACTGAGGAAGAACATTTGAGACATTTAACTCTAGTGATGAGGAGGTTGCAGCAAGAGAAGTTGTTGATAAATCTGAAGAAAATGTCTTTCATGAAGACAAAACTCATTTACTTGGGTTTTGTGATCTCTTCGAATGAGTTGAAGATGGATCTTGAGAAGGTAAAAGCAATCAAAGAATGGCCATCGCCAAGGAATATCTTTGAAGTCAGAAGCATCCATGGACTAGCCAGTTTTTACAGGAATTTTAGTGGAATTTGTGCACTAATGATGGACACAGTCAAGAAGAGACATAAATATTTTCATTGGATAGAGGAAGCGGAGATAATTTTCAAGTTATTAAAAGAGAAGATAATTGAACAGCCAGTTCTGGTCCTTCTAGATTTCAGTAAAACATTTCAAGTGAGATGTGACGCGAGTGGATTTGTGATTCGAGCAGTCTTGAGTCAAGACAATAGGCCAGTTGCATACTTCAGTGCGAAGCTAAATGAGACCAAGATGAAATATTCCACGTATTATAAAGATTTTTATGCAGTCATACAAGCGTTGAATAAATGGAGGCACTACCCGGTTCCGAAAGAGTTTGTTTTGTATAGCGATAACCATGTTTTACAGTTAATAACCAGACATGAGAAATTGAACCAAAAACATGCAAAATGGGTTGAATTTATGCAGAACTTTACTTTTGTTATAAAGCACATTTCTGGAAATGCTAACAAGGTCATCGATGCATTGAGCAAGAAATGTTTGATTCTGCAGGAGTTTCGAGTGAAGACCTTAGGTTTAAGCATGGATTTTGTGTTGGGACTGTCGAGGACACAGAGAGGTTGTGATTCCATATTCGTGGTAGTCGACATATTCTCAAAAATAGCCCATTTCATTCCATGTCAGAAAACCAATCATGCAACACACATTGCAAATCTGTTTTTCAAAGAAGTTGTTTGACTTCATGGTTTACCCAAGAGTATTGTTTCACACAGAGATACCAAATTTGTTGGTCATTTGTGGAGGACACTATGGAAGAAGTTGGGAATGAATTTATCTTTTAGCTCAGCATATCACCCTCAGACGAATGGACAGACTAACGTAGAAAATCGAAGTTTGGGGGACTTATTGAGGAATTTGGTTACTGAACATCACAGTCGGTGGGATCAAATTATGTCGCAAGTAGAATTTGCATATAATGACTCACCTAATAGGAGCACAGGACAGATTCCATTCTAGATAATGTATGGAATGCAGCCAAGGGGAGTATCTAAGTTGAGAGACTTAGAGCAGAGTGAGTTTAGGAGTATTGGAGTGGAGGATTTTGCAGCAGAAATGCAGGAGCTCCACAATAAAATCAGAGAGCGGTTGCAAAGTTCTAACCAGGAATATAAGCATAGAACATATCAGCACAGGAGAGAGCTTCAATTTGAAGTGGGAGATTTAGTCTTAGCACACCTAAGAAAAGAAAGGTTCCCAAGGGGAACATATAATAATCTGAAAATGAAGAAGATAGGGCCGTGTAAGATTTTACGGAAATTTCAGGCAAATGATTATGAGATAGACTTGCTAGATGATGTGGGTATATCGCCCATATTCAACGTAGAAAATCTATATCCTTACAGAGAAGATGAAGCAAGAGGAGTAGAGAGTCAGAAGGAATTTCAGTGGGTCAAACAGACGCTTGTAGCTGAAAAGCCACAGATGGAAAAGATCCTTGATCACGGAATTGGCTAGAAAACCCAGAGGAAGACATATCTTGAATATTTGGTAAAGTGGAAGGGACACCCGATTGAGGACCCTAGTTGGGAAAGTGAAGAAGATATCTAGAAACATGGACAGACGGTGCAGGAGATCATGGACAGGAGTCCATGAATTTTTCAGCCAGAGGAGTATGATGCAGGAGCATCGCCAGTAAGCGCAAGTGGAAGACAGTTGGATATGCACCAACACGCATTTTGAAGATATTTTGAATCTCAAAAGAAGAACCATTAATGTAATAGCTAGAAGGATGTAATTGCTTTTAATGTTTTGGGGATTGTAATACAGATCTTGAGCATTACTCTCATCTATCGGTTGTAGGCATTTATTGTATTGAATGTAAAGTAGGTGTAGTATTTAATTCAATAAGATAGCTTAATGTTGTAGGAGGGAAAAACTCAAGAAGACTCGCTCGTATGTATTGTATTGTCATTCTCATTGTAGTTGTTGTAGAGCTAGAGAGCATAGGAGAGCATATAAGAACAAAGATTGTAGAAGTTGTATGAACAGATAGTTATTATTGAGACCATGTACATAAGCACTTGAATTAATATAAGAATGCTTTGATCCAATTGTCTGGTGTATTGTGGTTAATGTTTACATCTATTGAATGGTATGTTTACAGTTTGTTTCCAGACTCTGTTATGAATTTGTTTCAATGTTGTGTGTGTATCTGTGATTTCATGTTGAATGTATCAAGTCTGTGAGAGGGAGAGTATAAGTTTCAATTGTTTCTCTTCCTGAGAATTCCTGCAAGGAGTCCAGTGAAAGTCCGCAAGGAGTGCGTCGACAAGATTCTGAGTTTTATCTCAAAAAGCTCAGGAGAGATATCATTGTTCTCATATCAGCAAAATTGCAAGTATAGCACAGAGTCGTGCAAGGTGTGCGCAGGTCAGGTCGAAGTCTTAGACTTTTCCAACCCAAGTGAGAAGTTGAAGAACTTATGTCGCAAGGAGTGCATAGAGTTGGATTTATAATATAATCAGAGATTATCGTGAAGGCCACAAGGAGTGCGAGTAGGATTCCTTAGAATTCTTGAGTTTGCGGAAAGAAGCAATCTCAGGACGGATAGAGACTTAGAGAAGTCCAAAGAAGGATGAGGGTCGAAGTCACCTCGTAGAAAGCAAGCTCAGGAGGGATAGTAGCCGTCAAATCTGAAGGAGCATGAGCCGTTGATTTGGCGCTCTGAAATATCGGGGATCAAGAGTCGGAGGTTCGAAGGAGGGAGTCGTTCCAGAAGTCCTGATATGTGAAGTCTCGATTCGCGAGAGAAGGATCTGGACCATCGGATCGTGGGAAAATCAGAACCGTTGATCTGAGGTGTTTGAAATCGCAGTTCGGACCTCGGAAGAACGGAGGTGAATCATATCAGGTATTTCCGGTACGCGAAACCCCGACGCACTTGGAGGTGGGACCCAGGTTTTAGATGGAGGTCATACGGTTGAATAATTTAAGGGAGGATCTGGGGACCCTTAATCCCTATTTCGGAGTTCGATAATTGGAGGAGTCGGATGACTCGCAATAGAAGTCCCGAAATCGCGAATTGTGAAATGCCTTTTGGGTCAGGCTCGTGGTCACATGGGGGAAATTCTACACCTAGTGCTCATGCATGCAGACATAGCATATAAAAGGACATGTGGTCTTTATGTGCTGAAGGTTCTAGCGGGGAACCAAGCGGCCATTTCGGCTCAGAGGAATTCGAAGATCCATAGACTGGGAGGTCATCAGACCCTGCTGAGGTGGGGCTCTGCGTCAAATATCTGAGACATCTCTTCTCTAATTATGACCTATGGAAGAAGGATATTTCTCATCTCTGAATGTTTGTTTGAAGTTTATTTTGAATATTCCTCCTTTCTTTGTATGAAGTGCAAGAGCATGGTTGTCATCAGGGGTGTCTTCCACTCCTCTATTTCTAAGTCTAAGTTCTTCTTGAGTACATTATGTCCACAGATGATCAAAATTTGGTAACTTTTCTCTTCCACTAATGCTTTGAAGAAAAGGTTCCCAGTGTTTTGGAAGATTGTTGAGATTAGATAAGACAAGTTCTTTGCCAAACATGATTTCTCCAATGGCACCTAGTTTTTCTTTGATCTTTGATATCTTCATAAAGAAGGGTAGAAACTGTATCACCCTTTGTCATCTCGGTACTTTGAAGTTGGCCCTTTAAGGTAAGAGATATGAGGGTGTTTTCACTTTCAAACATATCTTTTAGTGCTTCATACATTTCATAAGTTGTTTTTCAGGTTGGCAATACGAGGTAAGAGATTATCTCTTACTAAGTAGATGGTTATTTTTCTTTCCTTGACATCTTCTTCCCTTCTTATTTCCTTCTCTTCATCGGTAGTTGTATCTGGTAAAGTTTTTTTCACCACATTCAAAAGGTCATGTTCTTCAAGGGTGACCTAAAGCCTTGAATTTAAGGAGCTGAAGTTGCTTGATCCATCAAGCCTATCTTCCACTAAAGTTTTGTTCTTCATTTTCTCAGATTTCTTCACAAACTCTCGCCAATTGGACTTAGAAAACCTAATGGTTAGGTTGGACTAGTATCCTTCAGTTTTGTTGGGCTTGTGACTACCAACGATAAACTTTGAGAGTATCACAATAATACTTGTTGAGTTGAAACGTTTCTTCAAGAAGTTGCAGAAACCCAAAGATCAAGATTCTACATAAAATTTTGGAACCCTAGAAACCCTAGGGCCAAAAACTCAAAATCCTCGAAAATTCACTTTGAAGATCTATGGAGGTGCACTGAGGGGGTTCATACATCTTTATCCAATTTTTAGACCCAACATCCACGTGTAAGGTGTTGAAAAGTTCAAGCAAGTGAAGGTCGTACGGATTTATGCAGAAACCCTAGAGGTCGTACGAAATTGCAGAAGGACGGATTAGATTTTAATTTCTTGTGTAGGGGTTCTTCAAGACCTATGCTCTGATACCATGTTGATTTTTCTATAGGTAAGGTTTAAGCATGAAGTTCATTCCATTTTATCCTTTTACTTAAACCATGAACAATTTTGTTGCAGCAACCAAGATCACAAGAAGAAACATGATGCACAAGTACACAAGAAGTATCCTGGGAAACCCTTCTCAACAAGGGAAGAAAACCCAGCCAATCCTTTGCTATATTCTTCAAGAGAAATACCTCCACCACCCAGAAAACCTAGCACACAAAATGGTGCCCACAAACCCTAGAAGACTAGCACCCAAGAGAGGTGTGCACTTTTCCCAAGAAGATGTACTTGCTGAATTTTCCAAATTCGCACTTGAGATATGATTCCTCAATGGGGAATTGACCTTTACTTATATTAGACTGAACCTATCAACAGAAGTGTCTATTGGCACAACATGGCCGACCTCACTAACTCACAATATAATTAATAGTTACCAGATGAATTATCTTTTACACTAATTATCTATTACATTAAGGTGGGGCCTACCTGTACCCTTTACATTACAATTAGGGTTACAGATAAGTATGACTCTTGAACAATATAGTAAGGTATATCATACACCCACTAGTGCTCAGCCACTAGGGGCACATCCATAGGGATGTCAATATCTCTATCTCATTGTGTCTCACAAGAGAACCACACTCACTAGTGCTTAGCCACTAGGATCACGTTCACCTGTGCTCATCCACAGGCACGTCCAAGTCGACAGATATTATTTCCCATTGCATTACACGCGAGAGTCATCTGGAGTTCATCATCTCCACTCTCTACTCAGAGGAGGTTAATACATTGTTTTCATCTCTGTCTCGAAACGATGCACCCAGCTCATGGGAATTCACACGTTCACCTTGTGCTCAACCACAGGTATGTCTAACTCGACATATCTTCTTTCTCACTGCGTTACACAGAAGAATCATTGGAGTTCTTCTCAACTCTCTATAAGGAGGAGGCCATCACTATGTTCCAGTTATGTATTAGATAGGAACCACACACCCAACTCATGGGCTCTCTCTCAGGTCGACTCAATCAGTTTGTGTCCTAGAGGATGTCTCACGCAACTGTAATCATCAATAGGTACAACAATCATCTCTCTCTCTCTCTCTCTCTCTCTCTCTCTCTCTCTCTCTCTCTCTCTCTCTC
>ML779515.1:99055-152983 GCA_009831015.1 Picea engelmannii | reverse complement strand
AGATGTTGCAGGGGAGGGGAATGAGATCGCGTTGTGAGAATGGTGATGGAGATTCCATGGGACGCCAGTCGACAGGAAAATTCGAGAAACGGAAGCAATTGGTTCTGTGCAGGGAATGGAATGGCCAAGACATGGGGAGATTTACTGCTACTGGTTGTAGCAGCCGACGCCATGATATCTCTGGTATAGTTCGATGACTGGAAATATACACACAATATTGAAATATGCATTCATGGGATTATAGACTTTCCTTTCTTCTTTATGTAGATCGAATTCCGTATCTCATTTGTCTAGCAGGTTGCGTGTTTTCTGTAGTGTTTTGGTTTGGGATGAAATTTTTCGGTGGAGTGGGGTCTTCGATGTCAGGGATTTCCTGAGAAAGAAATTTTAAATAAGAACTAGTAGAGTCATTTAAAATGGTCTGGAAGGAAATTAAATAATGGGTTGGTAAACTCTCAGATTGACTAGCAAACTACAGTCCAATGGAATTCCAATTTGACTTAATATTTTGTAAGTCTTCGGAGTTCAAAAAAGCTCTAGAACCCCACCTTCAGTTGGCATATCCATCTTTTAAAGAATCTTGTGAGAGCTTTCGCTGCAATCTTGATAAGGCATGTGCTGGAAGTTTCACAGGTGGATCATTGATGTGGACGTTGATGGTCGGCGAACTTTCATGTGACTCAAAACAAAAAGTAGAATTTATAACAACTAAATTTTGGTGTATATTGTTGATGACGTGTACCTTGTCAAAGAGTTAGTGGATATTGTTGATGACGTGGTATTTTGGATTCATATCACATTAAACGTGCAAATATAAAATAATTTAAATTTAATAAAAATGAGAAATTAAAAATTATGGTTTTGGAGTAAGATTTAAAATTGTTTTTATTTGGTTAAAATTTAGTTTTCTTTCAAGGTAAGGAAATTATTTAACAGGTGGAGTGGTTTCCCTTGAATAAGGATGATGCTTCAATTCGCATTCAGAGAGATCAGAATAGTGATGATTGTCTCTACCAACTGGTTGACAAGTGAGTTATGATAGGTTTTCCCATCTTGTAAAATTTTTAGAAATCACATATTGTTATATTCCTACTAAAATATGTAGTAAGATGTGTTAGTCGTTGTTAGTCCTCCCTTTAGTTCCCCTTGCACTTGTGTAGATATTTGTGGAGTTTAATGTGTACTCTAGGACTAAAATTTTGCTAATACTAATAAAGTGTAATCTTTGGAAATTATTTATTTCGTGTGGGTTTTGGAATGTAGGTGATTGTTTAGAGAATGGATTGAATCTTTTGGTGGGAATAATATTTTGTGTTTGGCATCATTTTGGTATTGCATTGAATCATGGCGATGGTTAGAATTGATATAATTAATCTTAAGACAATCTTCTTAAGTAGCAAAGAAGATAATATTTTATAGTATGTTGGGAATAATGTTTTGTGTTTGACATCATTTTAGCATCACTTTTAGTAGGCATTGAATAGTGGTGATGATTGGTAAAATTAATATCATTAACCTTAAGATAATCTTTTTAGTTAACAAAGCAGATAATATCTTATAATACATTAGGAATAATGTTTTGTATTTGACATCATTTTGGTATTTGTTATAGCATGCATTAAATACTAGCAATGATAGGAAAAATTAGTATCATTAACCTTAAGAAAATATTCTCAAACAACGAATAAACTATCTTTATTCCACAAATAAGTCATCTTTATATGGATAGATATCCCTCCAAAAATGTGTTTTCTAGCTCATATAAAAAAAACCCGATATAAGGGAATTTGATATTTATGAGACCAATTCAAGTCATTGCATATAATGTGTTTGTCCTAATTGACATGGCAATTTATTAGTCTTTGTAGAAATGGTCAACATCTCATAATTAACAATTTTATTATTGAGTTAAAAGTTTTTATTTAATAGAATATATGAAGAATATTTAAAACAAAACCTTTGCATTTAAATTTGATTTAAAACTTGTTTCAATGGACCAAGTAAAGTGCAACAAATCTTAGTGATTTATTTTCTTCCATTTGTTTTTCTTTTCATGTCTTCTTATGCTTTTCTTCTCGAATGTCGGAAGTCTTTATGGGATGCTTTGGTAGTCTACAAGCACTAGCTTTGTGGCCATAATTGTTGCATTTATAGCATTCAACATTGTAATCTTGTAAGATAATGAATTATAGTTTATATTCTCTTGATTAGTATTATTAGTTCCTGTCAAAGGCACATAGGGACTATAGCGATCGATGATTCATTGACTTCATATTAATCTGTCATTTGACTATAAATTTTTGCATCATTTGTATTGTTTGTACTATAGAAGTAAAAACATTATTTTTTATAAAAAAAAATATTTAAAATATATATATATATATATATATATATATATATATATATATATTATATCACATCGTCTCATTGGAGAATATATTCGAGGTCTTATTGTTAGCTTCGTTGTTCCCAATGTTATAAATGTGTAGATATCCAAAGTTTTGAGCTTAAACGCTCCTTTTTAATTTTTATTACATTTTTATTGAAATGTTTACAAATTGAAAGTTCTGAGCATGGACGCTCTTTTTCATTATTATTTTTATTAATGTATTTGTCCTATTATTATTATTCCCTGCCGAATTTGTATTGAAATGTTTGCATACAAAAGGTTTAGATCATTGACACTTTTTTTGAGGTGCCTGAATAGGCTTGACAACTTAAATGTTTACATGGCGCGAGGTCCTGAAACAGGCCTGACAGCTTAAATGTTTGCATACCGCAAGGCCCTTAGACAGCATGGCAGCCTTAAATGTTTACCTAAATAGGCTTCTCAGAGTACATTTTTCCTCGAAACTTTCCATACAATGTTGCAGTGAATTTGGACAATATTGTTGTCCACCGCCAGTTGAATAGGCATTGTATGTTTCATACTTCTTCTAGGCTTGGCATGCAATTTCGTCATCGTTGAAGGTACATGCATTGTTTACTAGTTTGGTGGGTGTTTCTTCTTCGTATCGTTGGTTACTTATTGTTGTTGTTTGGTTCACAATTCGACCTGCGCTTCTGTCACTCATCGTTTCGGAGTAAGTTTCCATGCCATAATTTCATTTTTTATTCCTTCTTTGTTGTTCAGTGTTTGGAGTTTGCAAGTAAGAATGTTTGCTTATTTCTATTGGCATGCTCATCATATGTTTCCAGTTTGATCCAAGTGGATATCGGTGGCCACCCACCTTTTCCAACCAGCTCAAAACAGTTTTCTGACAATTTTGGTAATTTACTAATTTTAACAGTTTTTCGAGTCTTGAACTTCCGGAGCCGTTTTGAGGCCCTAAATGATGTTTTTTGGCAAAACGGGGAGCAACATGAGTAATCCTTCAATGTTGCTCACATCAAAGTTGTATTCCTCATATAGATCTTTCTAACGGTGTATCGAGCGCCCTAAACGAAGATCGTATGCAAAAGTTACACCCCGGGGAAGTTGACGTACCAACTACCTCCATAGGGGCCCGCAAAACTTTTGGCTTTTCATCGTCCGGGCTTAGGGTTTTGGATTTTTCTTATGTTAAAAAGGCCCTTAGAGCCTCATTGTAAGAATCATCTTCTTGCGAATGCGAGTAGCCGTCACATCTCTTCTCAGAGATAAGCTGCCACCATTCTAGCGAGTCTTTCACTCTGTATTTTTACAGTCTCTGTACATTTCTTTCATTAATAGAAATCGTGTATTACTGTATGTCTGTGTTTATGGTTGCATCTCTGATACATTTATGTTATATTATTGAATATTTGTGACATCTCTGTGCATTTCTTTATTATATCTTCACTCTCATTTCATGCCAAAAATAATTTGAATCAGTGGTATCAGAGCAGGCTGCTCTTGATCGTTTTTCAGTGCATGTCCCCGATGAGGTCTGAGTATAGCAAGTTGGGTCTCGAGCTTGTCTCTCTTGAGGACAATCACTCTCACACACCCAAGAAACCCTCAATGGTGGAAGAAAAGAAAAATGACAAAGAAGACGATTCTATCAATTTGTTGTTTGAGCAAGCTCTCACGCGACAGAGGGATGAAATGATGAAGAATTTTCCCCACATCCTTCAATGCCTGTCGATAGCATCAGGCACATCTTCATCAAGCGGCCACTTTGGAGGCACCTCGCCTTTTAAGGTACAATTCAATTTTGATATTCTTATATTTGAAGGTCAGATAGATGCGGATGCCCAAGACAAATGGTTAAATATGTTAGAAGGTTATTTCTTTGTTCACAATTTTTTCGACAGAGAAAAGATCATCTTTGCGCTCCTTAAGGCTCTCCCCCATGTCAAACATTGGTGGGAAACTTACTAGGTGCAAATTTCTACAGAGGAGTCTGGAATATATGGGGTCGAGCCCACTTGGGATTTTTTTGTGGATGCAGTAAAGGAACAATATTACTCTGTTGGAAACTATGAGGACCAATACATGAGATGGACCACACTGTGGCAAGAGAGGGGCCAAGTAGTTCCAGAGTTCACATATACCTTCCATACCTTATGCACCAAGCTGGCTATCAAAGACTCTGAGAGACATCTGGTCCTAAAATACCGCGGGGCTCTACATAAATATATCCAAACTGAAATGGATTTTCTAGACATCTCATCACTCGATTCTGCTTATCGATATGTTGTTAAAATTGAGCAAAAGTTTAAGCACCAAAGCAAATGGGATTTCAGATCTGCAAATCCGCAACAGCCAAAGTATGAGAAAGATGGCCCTAACAAACACCTTCCTGAAAACCAGTCTAAGCCACAGGAAAATAAGGGTCACGGGAAGACAAAGAAGGACACCGAAAAATGATGTGATTTCCACAAAATCCCTTAGCACAACACCGATGAATGTCACTCAAAACAGTCATTGGTGGTCGAGATCAAAGACAAGGAGTCGAACCTGATTCTGAAAATACTGGTAAAATACAGATCTTCGACGCAAACCCTGCAGCTATTGTCGCGACCGCAACAATTCAACCAGAAGAACCAACAAATCTTGAAGAGGGGGAGCGCATTTTTCCTTCACATATGTGGGTGAAGGGGACCCCGCTGCATTTTATTGTTGATAGCAGAAGCCAGAAGAACCTCATCTCAACAGAGGTCATAAAATAGTTGGGATTGTCGACAACACCACACCCACAACCATACAACATCGGGTGGCTTCGTCAGGGACAAGATCTTTGTGTCAGCCAGCAGTGTCGATTTTCATATGGCATCCAGCCCTTCAAGGATGAGGTATTATGTGATGTTGCCCCACTAGATGTCTGTGATGTTCTTTTGGGCCAACCATATATGTGGAAGCGCCATGCTATCTATGAGTCTTGACCCCGTAGTGTCATTGTTACTCTGGGGGGTCATCTCTACAGAATACAAGAGGTAGTTCCAACTATTGTCCCACCTAAACAGTGTCGCAAGGTAGTATCTCATACTACAAAATTCAGCTTCTTCACAATCTGTTCAAAAGGGGAACCAAAGGATACTGCAACCACTACAACCTCGGCCCAAGCACCTTCTATCCAACAGAAGCAGGTCGACAAAATTGCAGCAAAACGCAAATATTCCTTCTGCACACAATCATCTCAGATATCCCGACTAGTTGAACAGAGTCAACCCCGCCAGCAATAGGTTCGTGACAGCCTTCCACAAACTGAGCAGTGTGACGTCTCCAGCAAGGCAAGCAGCTCACCGAGATTCAGATTCAACAAACGCTTCCCTCTCTTCCCCGGGAACTCAATGCAATGGAGACCATTGCTTCCTAAGGAGGGAGGATTGATCCAGGTGGATATCGGTGGCCACCCACCTTTTCCAACTGGCTCAAAACAGTTTTCTGGCAATTTTGGTAATTTACTATTTTTAGCAGTTTTTTGGGTCCTGAACTTCCGGAGTCGTTTTGAGGCTCTAAACGACGTTTTTTGGGAAAACGGGGAGCAACATGGATGATCCTTTAATGTTGTTCACATTAAAGTTGTAGTCCTTGGATATATCTTGCAGGGGAGGGGAATGAGATCGCGTTGTGAGAATGGTGATGGAGATTCCATGGGAGGCCAGTCGACAGGAAAATTCGAGAAACAAAAGCAATTGGTTCTGTGCAGGGAATGGAATGGCCAAGACATGGGGAGATTTGTTGCTATTGGTTGTAGCAGTCGATGCCATGATTTCTCTGGTATAGTTTGATGATTGGAAATATACACACAATATTGAAATATGCATTCACGGGATTACAGACATTCCTTTCTTCTTTATGTATATCGAATTTTGTATCTCATTTGTTTAGTAGGTTGCGTGTTTTCTGTAGTGTTTTGGTTTGGGATGAAATTTTTCGGTGGAGTGGGGTCTTCGATGTCAGGGATTTCCTGAGAAAGAAATTGAAAACAAGAACTCGTAGAGTCATTTAAAATGGACTAGAAAGAAATTAAATAATGGGTTGGTAAACTCTCAGATTGACTAGCAAACTACAGTCCAATGGAATTCCAATTCGACTTAATATTTTGTAAGTCTTCGGAGTTCGGAAAAGCTCTAGAACCCCACCTTCACTTCGCATATCCATATTTTAAAGAATCCTTTGAAAGAATCTTGTGAGAGCTTTCACTGCAATCTTGATAAGGCATGTGCTGGAAGTCTCGCAGGTGGATCATTGATGTGGACGTTGATGGTCGGCAAACTTTCGTGTGACTCAAAAAAAAGTAGAATTTATAACAACTAAATTTTGGTGGATATCGTTGATGATGTGTACCTTGTCAAAGAGTTAGTGGATATTCTTGAAGACGTGGTACTTTTGACTCATATCACATGAAACATGTAGATATAAAAAAAAAAAATTTAAATAAATAAATTATTTAAATTTAATAAAAGTTAATAAAATTTAGAAATTAAAAATTATGGTTTTGGAGTAAGATCTAAAATTGTTTTTATTTGGTTAAAAGTTAGTTTTCCTTCAAGGTAAGGAAATCATTTAGCAGGTGGAGTGGTTTTCCTTGAATATGGATGATGCTTCAATTTGCATTAGTGATGATTGTCTCCACCAAGTGGTTGACAAGTGAACTATGATAGGTTTTATCATCTTATAAAAATTTTAGAAATCACATATTGTTATGTTCCTACTAGGATATGTAGTGACCAGTTAGATGTGTTAGTCCCATGTTAGTCCTCCCTTTAGTTCCCCTTGCACTTGTGTAGATTTTTGTGGAGTTTAATGTGTACCCTAGGACAAGAATTTTGCTAATACTAATAAAGTGTAATCTTTGGAAATTATTTATTTCGTGTGGGTTTTGGAATGTAGGTGATTTTTTAGAGAATCGATTAAATCTTTTGGTGGGAATAATATTTTGTGTTTGGCATCATTTTGGTATTGCATTGAATCATGGCGATGGTTAGAATTGATATAATTAATCTTAAGACAATCTTCTTAACTAGCAAAGAAGATAATATTTTATAGTATGTTGGGAATAATGTTTTGTGTTTGACATCATTTTAGCATCACTTTTAGTAGGCATTGAATAGTGGTGATGATCGGTAGAAATAGTATCATTAACCTTAAGACAATATTTTTAGTTAACAAAGCAGATAATATCTTATAGTACGTTAGGAATAATGTTTTGTGTTTGACATCGTTTTGGCATTTGTTATAGCATGCATTGAATACTGGCAATGATAGGGAAAATTAGTATCATTAACCTTAAGAAAATATTCTCAAACAACAAATATACTATCTTTATTCCACAAATAAGTCATCTTTACTTATTGCATAAATATGGATAGATATCCCTCCAAAAATGTGTTTTCTACCTCATATAAAAAAACCCTCTTTAAGATATAAGGGAATTTGATATTTATGAGACCAATTCAATTCATTGCATATAATGTGTTTGTCCTAATTGACATGGCAATTTATTAGTCTTTGTAGAAATGGTCAACATCTCATAATTAACAATTTTATTATTGACAGTTAAAAGTTTTTATTTAATAGAATATATGAAGAATATTTAAAACAAAACCTTTGCACTTAAATTTGATTTAAAACTTGTTTCAATGGGCCAAGTAAAGTGAAACAAACCTTAGTGATTCATTTTCTTCCATTTGTTTTTCTTTCCATGTCTTCTTGTGTTTTTCTTCTCGAATGTTGGAAGTCTGTATGGGATGCTTTGGTAGTCTACAATCACTAGCTTTGTGGCCATAATTGTTGCATTTGTAGCATTCAACATTGTAATCTTGTAAGATAATGAATTATAGTTTCTATTCTCTTGATTAGTATTATTAGTCCATGCCGAAGGCGCATAGGGACTATAGTGATCAATAATTCATTGACTTCATATTAATCTGTCATTTGACTATAAATTTTCGCATCATTTGTACTGTTCGTACTATAGAAGTAAAAACATTATTTTTTATAAAAAAAAAAATATTATATAAAAAATAATAATAATAATAAAATAAAATAAAATAAACTTATATCTCATCGTCTCATTGGAGAATATATTCGAGGTCTTATTGTCAGCTTCGTTGTTCCCAATGTTATAAATGTGTAGATGTCCAAAGTTTTGAGCTTAAACGCTCCTTTTTAATTTTTATTACATTTTTATTGAAATGTTTACAAATCGAAAGTTCTGAGCATGGACGTTGTTTTTTATTATTTTTTTATTAATGTATTTGTCCTATTATTATTAGTCCCTACCGAATTTGTATTGAAATGTTTGCATACCGAAGGTTTAGATCATTGACACTTTTTTTTAGGTGCTTGAATAGGCCTGACAGCTTAAATGTTTACATGGCGCGAGGTCTTGAAATAGACCTGACAGCTTAAATGTTTTCATACTGCGAGGCCCTTAAACAGCCTGACAACCTTAAATGTTTACCTAAATAGTCTTCTCGGAATACATTCTTCCTCGAAATTTTCCATACACTGTTGCAGTGAATTTGGACAATATTGTTGTCCACCGCCAGTTGAATAGGCATTGTATGTTTCATACTTCTTCTAGGCTTGGAATGCAATTTCGTCATCGTTGAAGCTACATACATTGTTTATTGGTTCGATCGTTTCTTATTCTTCATTGGTTCCTTGGTTACTGCTTGTTGTTGTTTGGTTCACAATTCGACCTGCGCTTTTGTCACTCATCGTTTCGGAGTAAGTTTCCATGCCATAATTTCATTTTCTATTCCTTCTTTGTTGTTCAGTGTTTGGAGTTTGCAAGTAAGAATGTTTGCTTATTTCTATTGGCATTCTCATCATATGTTTCCGATTTGATCCAGGTGGATATCGATGGCCACCCACCTTTTTCAACTGGCTCAAAACAGTTTTCTTGCAATTTTCGTAATTTACTATTTTTAGCAGTTTTTCGGGTCTTGAACTTCCGGAGTCGTTTTGGGGCCCTAAACGACGATTTTTGGGAAAACGGGGAGCAACATGGATGTTTCTTCAATGTTTCTCACATCAAAGTTGTATTCCTCGGATAGATCTTTCTAATGCTGTATCGAGCGCCCCAAACGGAGATCGTATGTGAAAGTTACGCCCCCGAGAAGTTGACGTACCAACTACCTCCATAGGGGCCTACAAAACTTTTGGCTTTTCATCTTCCGGGGTTAGGGTTTTGGATTTTCGTTATGTTAAAAAGGCCCTTAGAGCCTCATTATAAGAATAATATTTTTGTGAATGCGATTAGCCATCACATCTCTTCTCAGAGATAAGCTGCCACCATTCTAGCGAGTCTTTCACTCTGTATTTTTACAGTATTTGTACATTTATTTCATTAATAGAAATTGTGTGTTATTGTATCTATGTGTTTATGGTTGCATCTCTGATATATTTCTATTATATTATTGGATATCTACAATATCTTTGTGCATTTCTTATTGTATCTCTGTTCTCATTTCATGCCGAAAATAATCTGGATCAGTGGTATCAGAGCAGGCTGCTCTTGATCATTTTTCAGTGCATGTCCTCGACGAGGTCCGAGTATAAAAATTTGGGTCTTGAGCTTGTCTCTCTTGAGGACAATCACTCTCGCACACCCAAGAAACCCTCAATGGAGGAAGAAAAGAAAAATGACAGAGCAAACGATTATATCAATCTATTGCTTGAGCAAGCTCTCACGTGACAGAGGGACAAAATGATCAAGAATTTTCCCTACATCCTTCAACGCATGTCGATAGCATCAGGTGCATATTCATCAAGTGACCACTTTGGAGGAACCTCTCCTTTTAAGGTATAAGTCAATTTTAATATTCCTATATTTGAAGGTCAGATAAATGCGGATGCCCTAGACAAATGGTTAAATCTGTTAGAAGGTTATTTCTTTGTTCACAATTTTTCTGACAGAGAAAATATCATCTTTGCACTCCTTAAGGCTCTCCCTCATGTCAAACATTGGTGGGAAACTTAATGGGAGCAAATTTCCATAGAGGAGTCTAGAATATATGGGGTCAAGCCCACTTGGGATTTTTTTGTGGATGCGGTAAAGGAACAATATTACCTCGTTGGCAACTATGAGGACCAATACATGAGATGGACCACACTACAGCAAGAGAGGGGCCAAGCAATTCCATATTTCACCAATACCTTCCATACCTTGAGCACCAAGTTGGGTATCAAATACTTTGAGCGACATCTGGTTCTGAAATACCGCAGGGCTCTGCACCGATACATCCAAACTGAAATGGATTTTCTGGACATTTCATCACTCGGTTCTGCTTATCAATATGTTGTTAAAATCGAGCAGAAGTTTAAGCACCAAAACAAATGGGATTTTGGATCTGCAAATCTGCAACAACCAAAGTATGAGAAAGATGGCCCTAACAAACACCTTCCTGAAAACCAGTCTAAGCCATAGGAAAAGAAGGGTCATGGGAAGACAAAGAAGGACACAGGAAAATGTTGCGATTTCCACAAAAGCCCTTGGCACAACACCGATGAATGTCGCTCAAAATAGTCATTGGTCGTCGAGATCAAAGACAAGGAGTCAAACCCTGATTCAGAATCTGATTCTGAAAATACTGGTAAAAGACAGATCATCGACGCAGACCCCACTAGTATTGTCGCGACGTAACAATTCAACCAAAAGAACCAATAGATCCTGAAGAGTGGGAGCGCCTTTTTCATTCATAGATGTGGGTGAAGGGGACCCCGCTGCATTTTATTGTCGATAGCAGAAGCCAGAAGAACCTCATCTCAGCAAAGGTCATAAAACAATTGGGATTGTCGACGACACCACACCCACAACCATACAACATCAGGTGGCTTTGTCAGGGATGAGATATTTGTGTCAGCCAGTAGTGTCGATTGTCATATGGCATCCAACCCTTCAAGGATGAGGTATTAAGTGATGTTTCTCCATTGGATGTCTGTGATGTTCTTTTGGGCCAACCATATATGTGGAAGCGCCATGTTATCTATGAGTCTCGACCCTGTAGTGTCATTGTTACTCTGGGGGGTCATCTCTACATAATACCAGAGGTAGTTCCAACTATTGTCCCACCTAAACAGTGTCGCAAGGTAGTATCTCATACTACAAAATCCAACTTCTTCACAATCTGTTCAAAAGGGGAACAGAAGGATATTGCAACCACTACAGCCTCAACCCAAGCACCTTCTATCCAACAGAAGCAAGTCGACAAGATTGCAACAAAACAGAAAGATTCCTTCTGCACATAGTTATCTCAGATATCCTGACTGGTTTAACAGAGTCAACACCATCAACAACAGGTTCGTGACAGCCTTCCACAAACCGAGCAGTGTGATGTCTCCAGCAAGGCAAGCAGCTAACCAAGATTCAGATTCAGCAAATGCTTCCCTCTCTCCCCCAGGAACTCAACGCAATGGAGACCATTGCTTCCTAAGGAGGGAGGATTGATCCAGGTGGATATCGGTGGCCACCCACCTTTTCCAACTGGCTCAAAACAGTTTTCTGGCAATTTTGGTAATTTACTATTTTTAGCAGTTTTTTGGGTCCTGAACTTCCGGAGTCGTTTTGAGGCTCTAAATGACGTTTTTTGGGGAAACGAGTAACATGACTTTTCGTAGAATATTGCTCGCATTAAATTTGTAGTCCTCGGATAGATATTTATAACGGTATATCGAGCGCCCCAAACGAAGATCTTATGCAAAAGTTACGCCCTCGGGAAGTTGACGTACCAAATACCTCCATCGGGGCCCGCAAACCTTTTGTCTTTTCATCTTCCAGGGTTAGGGTTTTGGATTTTCCTTATGTTAAAAAGGCCCTTAGAGCCTCATTGTAAGAATCATCTTCTTGTGAATGCGAGTAGCCATCACATCTCTTCTCAGAGATAAGTTGCCACCATTCTAGCGAGTCTTTCACTATGTATTTTTACAGTATCTGTACATTTATTTCATTAATTGAAATCGTGTATTACTGTATCTTTGTGTTTATGGTTGCATCTCTGATACATTTATGTTATATTATTGGATATCTGTGATATCTCTGTGCATTTATTTATTATATCTCCACTCTCATTTCGTGCCGAAAATAATTCGGATCACGGTTCCTTCTATGCTTCAGTTGCAGTTTGGTAATCGTTGGAGATACATATGTTGGTTATTGATTCGGTGGTTGTTTCTTGTTCGTTGGTTCGTTGGTTCGTCGGTTGTTGTTGTTTGGCTCAATTTTACTAGTTTGGGGCCCTATGGTTGCAGTTGGGCATGTTCGTGCTTTCTCGTTGGTTTGGTGCTTGATGTTTTCTTTGGTTTGCTTCGGCTTTGCGGGGTTGGGGTCTTGCGTCGGTAGTTGGAGCTATTTTTTATTTTTTTTTGTGCTTTGCGGTGTTCAGACCCTGCACCCGTGAGTGGACCTGCGGTTGTGTTATTTGTCGTTTCTGCCGAAGTCAATATCTAGCGCCTATTCCATGCGCACTTGTTCTGTTGTAACATTTTGTTGATACTTCAGTGTTGACATGATAGAAAATAGTGGCATAAGAAATAATTGGACAACTACATGTGCAATTGCAATATCCGTTGTTTTTTTTTTAAATAAAACATGTGCAAACCGCACTTATTAACTAGATATGGTGGAATGTGCCCATACCACAATACATGTTCTTTATCCTCTTCACAGATTGGTGTGACCACGATACAATTTGTCTTGTACTTGAGATATGATATGTACACCAAAGATACTGTAAAATTATATTTCCATGTCTAGAAGCATATCTGGATACTTTGCACTGAAAACAAAAATCATTTAGCTATGGCCATGAAATTTCTTAATATTTTGTGGCTTGTAATATATTTTGGGTAGGGAAAAACTTTATATATTTACAACCATGGATGGAGAAAATCAAAGGTTCATGTTTCTGACTATCTTTTCTTTTATCCATTAATTCTCATTTATTGTATGTACATATTACTTATTCTCCGGTGCATACCAACTTCCATTCATGTTAATTGTATTTTGTGTGTTCCCACATTCAAACAAACGGAATAGCTAGAGAAAATGATAGAGTCTTGACTGCAGCGGTGGAAGAGGAGATACAAAGGTACATGCTTGTATGGTTATTTCATATTCCGTTGTTTTGTATTTCATTTATTGTTTGTATATGTATTCACCTAGTTTATTGTATGTAGATATTGTGCACCTTCCTACATAATAACTTATCTTCATTTCATGTCTTCCTGCATACTAACTTCCTTCATGTCCACTGTATTTTTCCTGCATTGCTACATTTAAACAAACAGAGTGGTCGGGGAGGACAATGGACTCTTTAGCGCGAATGTAGACGAGGAGTTACAGAGGTGCATACTTGTACTCTTATTTCATATTCCAGTGTTTAGTATTTCATTTATTGTATGTGTATTTGTTCTACTTGTTCTACTAATTTGCACCTTTTTTATTGTATATATATATACTACATATATTTCTGCTTATTCTCATGTGAATCGTATTCTCTTTGCTACTACATTGAAATAAATAGAACTGTATTTCTTTATTTTGCATGTCTTTCTTCATACTAACTTGCCTTCATGTCCATTGTATATTCGGCATTGCTACCTTGGAAGAAACAGATTAGTTGGACAAGAAGATGAATTCTTGTATGCAACAGTAGAGGGGTTTGTGGTATAATCTTCGAAAAGGTATACCAACTGTGCTAGTAAATTAAATATACAAAATGGGTGGGGGCATATAATATTGGACTAGAAAACGATGATTTGGCAACAATGGGCCTTTGTGCCCTCCCCATTTCTACTTTTTCCATTTTCTATTATCCCTTTTGCTTTATAATTCCTCTTCTTAGTCGTCTTTCCGAAAATGCCTTGGTGTGCGGGTTGTCGGACTCACGGGTTCACATTTGTGGTCATGCTTCTACCTTATTCCATACTTACCCACTTTGTCAATTGCGGGTGTCGGGCTTGCGGGTTAAAGATTGTGCCTCTAGCTTATGAGGTTCTGTGATATACAGATTGGTCGTCGTGCCCTGCCATCACGCCCTATTTACTGTTACACATTTTTTCAGTCAAAAAATCTGAGGCATACAATTTGACCCTCGGGTCCTCATGTTTCCTGATTATCCCTTGACACCCTATTTTGTATTCCATCTCCTTTGACCCTGCATGTGACATTAAGAACAATTATGGACAATATTCAATGCATATGCTTGTTTAGTCCTTCTGATGTTCATCTACACATGCTTGCATCAGAAAAAGTTGGACTAGTGACATGGCCATGAGCAGTCAGTCATCCCAAACATCAGCAGACCGACAAGGCCAAAGGTAAATATGCATACATTATGCTCCTAGTATGTTTACCAAACAAATATCCTCATCTATTTATTCATCTATGGCATGGTGAATATGTTGATGTCATCTGCAACACATACTTTGCAGTTCATAAGAAGTATCAACAAGTACAAGAGAGACGTCGAACATAGCGCAGGTTCTGCAAACTAAGAGGTCTAGTTGAAAAACTATGGCTCCATAGTTCATCCAATATGTGCGTCTACTTGTACATTTATGCCAAGAAAAAAAAAGAAAACAAAAAAATAATGCATACTACCATTCACATTATTTTTCATGTTCGAAAATTGTCACCAGGTCTAAACTTGTAACACCCAAATTACTATCAATAGAGAGCTTGAACAGTCATCGAACTGGACAAGTGTTCATCAGGGACATAATGGTCGTCTATAGCACCTACTTGGACAAGGAAAACAAAACTAGATCCATTATGCATACTGACATGATAGACAAGGAGGCCCTGATGACAGTCACACTGACTATTCCTACACAACTTGTCCAAAAACATGCAGAAAAGATATTGCCAGGTAATGGGATATCCATTACAAATTTTAATATATTGCCCAAAACAGTATATGACTGTGGTAATTTTGATTGGATTATTTCGCTCAATGAAACAAGTATTGTGGAAAAAAATCCCGCTATTTGTTCAGAATATCATTTCGTCCTGGACGCAACTATCATCCAACTTGCATAGAGCAATGACATTTACCCAATCGAAACCATTGGCGTAGCTGTCACACTGGCGAGAAAACTTGGCTCGCAACACATTCTCCATATAAAATATGGAGAGTCAAACAGCGACAAGGTGATGGTACCATTCTCCATATCCAGTTTTGTCCTTTACTTTCGCATGTCCATGTATCTCAGTTAAGTTACACAAATATTGCACTGTTCTATGTTGCAGCTGCAATTGTTCGATACCTATTCAAATTTGTTTTCGTCAATGGAACAACAATTGCATAAAGGGAAATTTCCACTTATGCTCTTCAAAATATAACAAAGAAGATGGATTTTAAAGAAAGGATCTTTCGCACAACCCAAGCAACATTTGTAACAGAATTGTGAGCAGACATAGTAAAGGATCTCAAGAAACTAACTAGATCTACAACTGTTGTGTGTATACATCTACAGATTCATCCTCACTTTGCTCATACAAATAGCCTTCACCAAATTTCTATGGTTTTTTATTTTTTTTATTTTTTGGGGTGCAGTTGTATATTATATTGTTCAATATATTAACTTCTATGCTCACATTTCCAGGTTGAAGGTGTTTTAGTTGCAGCGAATGCGTACTCGACCCCCTTTGAGCCTGTATGTGCGAAATGCAACTCTTTTGCTTCTGCTTCTGCTTCTGCTTTGATAAGTGATGATAGGATTGTTTGTCTGCAATGCAGTAAAAAATGTCCATACATATATGGACATTGCCTCAATGTTGCCATCTGAACCGTGGGCAACACAATTGTGCATTGTACAATTAGACAGCCTTTGTTACAAGATGTGCTTCCTGGGTTAGCAGAATTGTCATATGAAGCATACCTACAGAAAAAGGAAAACAATGTCTACATGTTGTGCGACTTTCGGATACATAGCAAATTTACCTTAAATTAGGACAATGCAATATTGCATATCGGCTGAAAAAATTATTAAAAAAAAAATCAAGATTTGGCAGGAAACGAAAATATCTCATGTGTGTCTGTAATTTTTCTTCAACGCCCGGATGAATGTTTGTCAGACTCGAGTTCTTTGAAGTTTACATCTATAGCTGTAAAATTCTCTTTCCATAGATTTTGTTTCTTCTTGTGCACTTGAAACAACAAGGAGAATCTAATTACAAATGCAATCCATGTTATTTTGATTTTTTTTGCATCTCCCAGTAAGAATTTTGCATATTTGTTTCAGTGTGCAAATAAATAAAAAATGGTGGTTGGTTGTGGCTTTGATGGAGGATCCTGCACGTGTTTTGGGTGCCCAAGTTGGACAATTGTTTTCCAAATATATAGCCATGGCAGGATTTCTGAATTTTTTTGGGGTGCCCGAATAAAATAAAAATTTGTCTCCAACTAGACATTTATGGTATGGTATCTGCATTTTCTCGATGCCCTAATTGAAAAAAAAGGACTCGACATGAATTGAAACATGAGCTTGAGATTTTCATATCTTGCTATAGAGATTGCACACGCATAAGATTGTTCAGTCCAGAAATGGGAAGCATGAGAGCAAACCCCATAAAAAGTATCCAACTATAAATAATTCAGGCCCATCCTTTGAACCGTCGAAATAGCCTTCTCATCTGGGCAGAATCATCAAGAATTTCCAATAATATTGGAAATTTGGCATTATTAAAACTGGTAGTGATAGACCATGGCACTATCAGAAGAAAATGTCCATAGTGATATTGCTTAATGGTAAAATAGTAATCGGAAACTTTCTTATTCCCCATTTTGAGGTCTGGTTATAGCTAGCATACAGTGGCGAAGCTCCGCTGGTTTTTTGATGTCTTGTGTTTGATAGATGTTTGTTCATATCCCATGGCCCATGTTATTATCTCGTGGGAACATATACCAGATGTAAGAGAAAACCAATGCCACAATGTGTTTTATATATATATATCAAATTGTTTGATGCAAAGGTCGATGTGTACTGCTCTATGGAACCTTGTGGGATCTTGCTTGAGGCCTTCTGTGTTCATGCGTTGCCTTTTGCCTCAACTTTCAATACATTTGGTGTTTACTTGGTTCTTGGTTGTATGATTTGTTCTGGAAAATTAATAATACATTCAGGATCTTCGCAGTTTTTCTATGATCTTAAAGACTATAGAGGACATGCTTTGCCCTTTAATATAAGCTATGTGATGCAAATGTAGTATGTGGCTCGTTTTAGAACTTTTCCTTGATCGATGAACTTAGCAAAATTAATATCCTGGAATAATTTGAAATAAAAGAATATATATTGTGTGAAGTCCAATGGAACTATCATATCAACAAGAGGACATTAAAATTCAAATTCGTCGTTGTTATACTTGCAGTGAAACTGACAATACAACAAATTTACTTAGACATCCCAAAATTGATTTTCTTGTAGCTTTTCAACACTTCTCTTATACAAGCAGATCCTGGAAACTATAAGCATGGCTCGTTGTATCTATTCCTTGATTGAAGAACATGTTCACATGTTTAATGCACTTCATAGTTACTGTTAAAACCATTAATGGGGATTTCTTACACCAATTATCGCTTCTGAAAATTGGCATCCCCTTTCTTTTTGCCATGTGCTTTCCATTTCTGGTAACTTTCTCGTTTTAAGAAAATGTCTAGGTGCGGAAGATTCACGTCTTCAGATTTCCACTTACTTTTATATCACCAGCCCGACCGATCGCTTCTCAGTTTCATATTGAACAAACTTTTTGGATCGCGGGTTCCCGAATAGGCGGGTTCAACATTGCGTTTCCATTGTTTTGTCACCTACAAACATCACTCGGACTTCCGCGATCTACAAATTAGCAAACAAATTCCCCTTTATCTCATTTTTAGAACTTTTCCTTGATCGACGAACCTAACAAAATTAATCTCCTGGAATAATTTGAAATAAAATAATATATACTATGTGAAGTCCAATGGAACTATCATATCAACGAGAGGACATTAAAATTCAAATTCATCGTTGTTATACTTGCGGTGAAGTTGACAGTACAATAACTTTACTTACACATTCCAAAATTGATTTCCTTGTAGCTTTTCAACACTTCTCTTATACAAATAGATCCTGGAAACTATAAGTATGGCTCGTTGTATCTATTCCTTGATTGAAGAACCTGTTCACATGTTTAATGCACTTCATAGTTACTGTTAAGACCATCAATGGGGCTTTCTTACACCAATTCCCGCTTCCAAAAATTGCCATCCCCTTTCTTTTTCCCCTCTAATTTCCATTGTTGGTTACTTACTCATTTTTCAGAAAATGTATAGGTGCGGGAATTGGCGGATTCACGTCTTCATATTTCCACTTTATTTTATATCACGAGCCCGACCGACCGCTTCCCCGTTTCATATTGAACAAACTTTTTGGATCACGGGTTCCCGAATAGGCAAGTTACCGGATAGGCGGGTTCAACATTGTGTTTCAATTGTTCCGCCGCCTACAATCAGCACCCGGACTTCCGCGATCTATAAATTAGCAAACAAATTCCCCTTAATCTCATTTTTAGCACTTTTCCTTGATCGATGAACTTAGCAAAATTAATTCCCTAGAATAATTTGAAATAAAAGAATATATACTATGTGAAGTCCAATGGAACTATCATATCAACGAGAGGACATTAAAATTCAAATTCGTCGTTGTTATACTTGCAATGAAGCTAACAGTACAAGAACTTTACTTAAACATCCCAAAATTGATTTTCTTGTAGCTTTTTAACGCTTCTCTTATACAAACAAATCCTGGAAACTATAAACATTGCTCGCTATATCTATTCCTTGATTGAAGAACATGTCAACATGTTTAAAGCACTTCATAGTTATTGTTAAGACCATCAATGGGGCTTTCTTACACCAATTCCCGCTTCCGAAAATTGCCATCTCCTTTCTTTTTTCCCTCTACTTTCCCTTTCTGGTTACTTAATCATTTTTCGAAAAATGTCTAGGTGCGGGAGTTGACGGATTCATGTCTTCAGATTTCCATTCTTACTTTTATATCACCAACCCAACCGATCGCTTCCCCATTTCATATTGAACAAACTTTTTGAATCACGGGTTCCCGGATAGGCGGGTTCAACATTGTGTTTCCATTGTTTCAATGCCTGCGAACAGCACCCAGACTTCTGCGATCTACAAATTAGCAAACAAATTCATCTTCGTCTCATTTGCTTTCACTTTCTGTTTACTTGGTCTTTTTTTCTGAATGTGTCATTTTTCTGAATGTCTCATTCTTTTATATACAGCACCTGGCAGGAGTTGGCAGATTCACGTCTTCAGATTTCCATTGTTACTTTTATATCACCAGCCCGACCGACCACTTCCTCGTTTCATATTGAAAAAAAAATTTGAATCGCGGTTTCCTCGGATAGGTGGGTTCAACATTGCATTTCCATTGTTCCACTGCCTGCAAACAACACCTAGACTTTCACGATCTACAAATTAGCAAACAAATTCCCCTTTATCGTGTTTGCTTTCGCTTTCTGTTTACTTGGTCCTTTTTCCAAATGTGTCCTTCTTTCGAATGTCTCATGCTTTTATACACGGCACCCAAAGTTTCACAATATACAAATTGCTTGCATAACATTGCGTTTCCACTGTTCTCCTACGTACAAACAGCACCCAAAATTACGCGATATACAAAGTGATGGCCGAAATATATCATTGTGACATACAATTTGACCATCAGCCCCTCACGTCTCCTGCGCATATCTTGTGACCCTTTTTTTGAAACCCGCCCGACTGCTTTCCATACTTGGGCATTTCTTAGAATCTATTTTGCGGATTGGCGGGTGGACGAAATGTACAATGCTTAATTGCTCTTTTCCATCCCTGCTACCTTCGTACTTCTTTCTAGATATGCAATTATTAAGCTTTAATGCTAGTAGTTCATCGTGCAGAATCCACTAAGATTGTCATTAATGTTCGGAAGGCCAGAGAGGATTTGTCATTAATATGAATTAAACCAAGATTTTTGGAGAAGAGTGTTATCCTTTCCAAGTATTCATTTCAAACATGATGCAATCTCTTTCGTGCGTCGACTGGTTGGCGCCTTTAAGAAATCTCTAATTCTTAATCGCAATTCATCGTCACCGCCACCTTCACACTTTTTTCTAAATATCCAATTAATAAGCTTTAATGGTAACAACTCATTACACACGAACCCTAGAGATTGTCATTTATCAGCGAAAGGCTCGAGGAGATCTTCCATTGATACGCATTAAACTAATATTTGTGGAGGGTTATATTATCCCTCCCCAATTTTCATTTCAAACATCGTCTGGAGAAAACGGAAATTCTTGTTAACTTATGGTAGCATTTCCACAACAATTATGTCCAGATACAGTAAACACCTTCGGGCATGATGGCCAAAGGTTCCAGTATTCCAAGGAATATTCTTGTTGATTCTATGGTAGCTTCGGGAGGTATCAACTTCCATTGTGACCTTTGACAAGATTAGAATATTCCGGAAGCAAGAAAAGAAGTGAATGTAACCCTAGAAGATATGGAAACTAAGAGAGATAATTAATATGAATTAATTAGTACCCAGAATGAGAATTCGGCCCAGGCAGTCTGCCAGAACTAGTATAAATCAGGGCACCAATCTTCACTTTACACACAACTCTCAGAATGGCAGAGAGACAGTTGTGCGCACTACAGTTGGGCAGTCTTGTGCGCAAGTCCTAGAGAAGGTGTTGCCGCCAGTTCTGAAGTCTATAGTTTCTATCTTTCTGGTTTGGACTCTCTGATCAGCTTTGGTTACTTCTTTCTTGGTGTATTATCCTTGCTTGGTTATTAATTTGCTACCAGGATTCTTCTCTCTGTCAAGGTCAAGGTGCTCGGGGGTGGCTTCGGCCTATGGTTGGGTGACAATAGTGATATTGTCTATGGTTAAACAAGCACATTCTAACATGTTATGGGCCCACACCTCCTTCATTTAGTCTAACCGCTGGAAGGAAGCATATCCATAAGGATACTAAGTTCCTTGAATAACTGCCGCTAGGGTTTTCTAGTAGGAGAAGTTACCAAAGCATTGTCGCTAGGGTTACTAGCAGGTGCAGTTGCAGAAACCCTAAAACCCTAATCCAACACCTTATGATGGAACATCTCGCTCAAGAAGAAGGTATCCAAGTGTGTCTTAGTCCAGTGCACCTCTTGGCACTCTCAAAAGGCAGAAACGTCAAAGTTGAAATTTTGGATCAAAGTGTGACCAGTCACCAGTCAACTGAAGTCATGAATGAAAAGACTAGTCATCTACACTACTTATCACTCACAGGAACGATTGAATATGACATGTGGATAATTGACAGTGGATATTATAGGCATATGACGAGAGATCAAGCCAGACTCTCCAATCTATATGAAAAGAAGACATCGTACAAGGTAGAGCTTGGAGACAAAAGAACTTACCCAGTCGAAGGAATTGGACAAGCCTCTGTCAAGTTGAAAACAGGTAACAATGTTCATTTGAGCAATGTCTTATATGTACCTGGTTTAGAAAAGAATCTTGTATCCATATCTTTCCTAGAAGACAAAGGAAACATAATAGCTTTCGTAGATGGAAAAATGTTGTCTTGGCATAAAGACTCCAGCATAGAGAATGTTAGGGTTATTGGAACTCGTGAAGGAAATCTATATAGACTACTAGAACAAAATGATGAAGCTCTCATACATGATGAAGTCAATTCCAATGAACTTTGGCACAGAAGGTACGCTCATATTAACTATCAAGCATTACCTTTTCTCAAAAAGATGGTTGAAGGAATACCAGAATTACAGTCTACACATGAAGGAATTTGCAAAGGATGTGCTCTTGGAAACAATATCAAGAAACCATTCCCAAGCAGCAACAACAGAACTAAGGATATTCTAGATCTAATACATTCATATGTTTGCGGTCTGATGCCAGTCAAATCTCTAGGAGGTTCTCTTTACTATGTAATATTCATAGATGATTACTCAAGAAAGACTTGGTTATATCTCTTGAAGACAAAGGACGAAGGATTCAGCAAGTTTCAAGAATTCAAAGCAGAGATAGAGAACCTCACAAACAAGAAAATCAAGACCTTGAGAACAGATAATGGAGGAGAATACACATCCAAGGAATTCGTTGCCTTTTGCAAATCGGAAGGGATTAGGAGGGTGTTGATTGTTCCTCATAATCCTCAAAAAAATGGTGTAGCAGAAAGGAAGAGTAGATCTATTGAAGAAACTGTGAAGGCATTACTAAACGATCAAGGTTTATTTATGTTTTTATGGGGCGAAGCAGCCATGACAACAATATATGTTCATAACAGAAGTCCTCACCGCATATTGAAGGATATGACTCTAGCAGAAGCCTTCTCAGGAAAGAAACCTAATGTGGAAAACTTAAGAATCTTTGGATGCCCTATTTACTTTCACATTCCCAAGGACAAAAGGAATAAAATAGAACCCTCGGGAAAGAAGGGCATATTTGTGGGATATAGTGAATCATCCAAAGCCTATAGAATCTATATTCTGGAACAACATAATATTGAAGTCAGCAGAGACGTGACCTTCAATGAAAAGATGGATTTCAAGAAATCCATAGAAGAAACTATAGATGAACAAGAGTATGAAGAGCCTATTGAAGAAGGCACGTGTCTTCCAGAAAATCCAAATGAAGAAAAAGAACAACTTGATCATCTGATGCAACCATGTGAGACCATTGATTTAGACACTATACCCAAGACCAAGAAACAACCATCTTGACTTGAAGCTACCCTACAAGAAGCATAAATACTCAAGGCCCCAAGTGGGACCTTTAGAAAAAGTAAGAAGCCCAAAATATTCTCCAGCTGTGCAGCATGTATGACAAAGATTCTAGACGAAGAACCTACCATGTTTGAAGAGGCAATTCAGAAGAAACAATGGAAAGAATCCATGACAGAAGAACACCAGTCCATCATGAAAAATGATGTATGGGAAATTGTGCCTAGACCTAAAGAAAAATCAATATTAACATCAAAATGGGTATATAAGATCAAACATGCAGCAGACGGAAGCGTGGACAAATATAAAGCAAGGTTCGTAGCCAGAGGGTTCTCCCAGAAGGAGGGAGAAGCCTATGACGAAACATTTGCTCTGGTTTTCGGATAAGCTTCCATTAGAGATATCATGTCTCTTGTCGCTTCCATGGGATGGAGTTTACATCAGATGGATGTAAAGACATATTTCCTCAATGGAGCAATCGAAGAAGAAGTATACATTGAACAACCTCAAGGGTTTGAAGTACATTCTAGAGACACTCATGTTTGCAGACTAAACAAAGCTTTATATGGACTCAAGCAAGCTCCAAGAGCTTGGTATGCCAGAATAGACAGCTACCTAATGAGACTTGGTTTCTCCAAAAGTCATGCAGATCCAAATATTTACTACAAAGTCGTGAACAATGCACTTGTGATTCTACTGCTATATGTCGACGATCTATTCCTAACATGTGAAGAGTCTGTCATCATCCAATGAAAAAAGGAACTATCTTCTGAGTTTGATATGAAATATCTTGGTCTCATGCATTATTACTTGGGACTAGAAGTATGGCAGAAGTGTGGTGAAGTATTCCTTGGACAAGGAAAGTATGCAATAAAGATTTTTTAGAAGTTTGGAATGATGGATTGCAAATCCATGGACACTCTTATGACCACGGATATAAGAAAAGTAAGAGATTCTGATTCTAATCTAGTAGATCCATCACTATATCGACAATTGATTGGGTCATTAATGTATTTGCTAAATACTCGACCAGACATTTTCTTTGTCGTGAACACACTAAGCCAATTTCAGGTGGAACCTAGACATGAGCATTGGACAACTGCAAAGCATGTTCTAAGGTATATCTGTGGGACACTAAAATATGGTTTAAGATATACAACATCCAACGATATACAACTTCATGGATTCAGAGATTCAAATTGGGCAGGAAGTGTAGAATATAGAAAGAGTACTTGGGGATGTGTTTCAGCTTGGGCCTCGCTATGATATCTTGGGGCAGCAGGAAACAGAACTTTGTCGCACTAAGCACAGCAGAAGAAGAATATATCGTAGCATGTGAGGCATGTACAGAAGAAATATGGCTAAGAAAGTTGATCTCTGGATTATTTGATCAGGTTCCAGATTCAACCATAATACACTGTGACAATCAGAGTTGTATAAGGCTATCAGAACACCCAGTGTTTCATGAACGGTCGAAACACATTGAGATCAAATACTACTTTATTCGAGATAAAGTTCAGGAAGGAGAAGTAAATCTCTAGTATATTCCCACATATGAGCAGACAATAGATATCCTAACAAAGCCTCTATCCATAATAAAGTTTGCATATTTCAGAGACAAATTGGGGATTGTGGAAATAACTCCCTTAGTTGAAAGGGAAGAGACTCTCCAAGTTGGGAGGGAGCACTAACATATCATTGATTTGAGGATAGTCATTTTTAAAGTTTGAAAAATGGTCCAGCTTGGGCAGTTCCTTTCCAGTTCGGAAAGTGGTTGAGATTTCTGACGGACAGGCATTTTCTAGTTCGGAAAATGGTCCAAGTCGAACGGTCATTTTTGTAATAAAAATGGTTCGATAGATTGTTGATGTACCATAGACAGTGATTTCCCTTGTGGTTAACTTGGGAAATGGTCTAGCACAATCTCTCTTCTTGACGATCACTCTCAGTAGTGGTCAAGAAGACTGGTTCGCCTCACCAGACAGTCATTCTCTTGAAGCTCACAGTTGTGAGCAGTTTCGAAGAATGTTTTGTTTTGGAGGTTGGTGCAGGACAGTCATTTCCTTAGGAAATGGTCCTGACAGTCATTCCCCAGGGAAGATTCATTCTCTCCAGGTTGCACATTGTTTAGTGCCGGAGGAATGGTCCAGGTTCAATGATCAGGGACACGCATTCCCTAGGGCAGATTCATTCTCTCCAGGTTGCACTTTGTTTAGTGTCGGAGGAATGGCCCGGATAGGGAATGTTCCAGGCTCGGAAATCAAGACAGTTATTCTTCCTTTCTTGAGAAGAATAGTATAGATACCCCATCATTGATGTTCTACTCTGAGGGCAAATGCTCTTCCAGATCTCACAGATGTGAGTGGAAGAATGGCCTAGATGACTCAGTTTATATCATAACATTGTTTCTGTGTAGGTTGATATCAGTTGATATGATTACTATGGAGATTGTATGTCTCCATACAGTAGAGGTATGCTACTGTGGTGGATATGTTCCACTATTTATGACTATGTGTCACAGATTGAGTAGTTTGTGTACTACTATGGATAAACACAGTTGTGTTCTATCAGTTGACATTGTACCAGTTGTCATGGAGATTATCCAGTTGGATAATAATGACGGTGCTCGTGATTTGATTAGCATGTGTGGTTATATTGATGCTACCAATTGAATGGTATGTTTCTGCTCAATACCATTATCAGTTATACCTCCCTAGGTAGGAGGTAGTTTTGATATTATGGTAGCTTTGGGAGGTATCAACCTCCATTGTGACCTTTGACAAGATTAGAATATTCCAGAAGAAAGAAAAGAAGTGAATGTAACCCTAGAAGAGATGTCGGCTAAGAGAGATAATTAATATGAATTAATTAGTATCCAGAATGAGAAGTCAGCCCAGGCAGTTTGCCAGAACTAGTATAAATCAGGATGTCAGTCTTCACTTTACACACAACTCTCAGAATGGCAGAGAGACACTTGTGCGCACTGCAGTTGGGAAATCTTGTGCGCAAGTCCTGGAGAAGGTGTTGCCGCCAGTTCTAAAGTCTATAGTTTCTATCTTTCTGGGTTGGATTCTCTGATCAACTTTGGTTACTTCTTGCTTGGCTATTGATTTTCTGTCGGGATTCTTCTCTCTGTCAAGTTCAAGGTGCTCGGGGTGGATTTGGCCTATGGTTGGGTGAAAATAGTGATATTGTCTATGGTTAAACGAGCACATTCTAAAAATTCTTACTACTCATCTCCCTCCGCCCATGAGCAAAAAAGGAGATGGTATGTTGGTGCATCGAGAGATATATTTCAAGCCAAAGAATTCCAAGGAAACCATGCCTGCTCAGACAACCTGCCCACTTGCATTGATGGTTGGTGCAGAGGTTGATGTGATGGATTTCGAGCCAGAAGAAGATGATCTGATGGACGATGATACGGCAATGGATGATGGCAATGTAGAGACTATTCCCACTTCTATGCCCAAATTGAAATCAACCATAACGGGCGGTACTTCCTAGCTCGGCGATGGCGGTCCTGACAACACCAAAAGAAGGAGTTTCAGAAAAGAAACTAACGTTGAACGCAATAGCCACTTTGTAGCTCGAAAGTAGGAATTCCAGAGGTCCAAATTAGTCCATTCTGGGTGGAATTATTTCACTGTAAGGAAATGATCTGTTGATTCTCTCAGAGATATATTTCAAGCCAAAAAACTACTCAATTGCAGGACCACTGTCCTATTCTCTGGATATACAATTAACATCTTAGGGAATGAGGACCAGAACTCCCACTGGTACAAGGCATATTCCTACTAGTCATCTCCCTCCGCCCAAAATGGACTAATTTGGGCCTCTAGAATTGCACGTGCAACCTGTGTCCCTTAAGTTTTCGACTATGAGGAGGTGGTTTCTTGGTGTGTCCTAACTTTTAGTTAAGGGATATTGTGTTTACCCTGCAACATTTTTTGTCTTCTTCCTCATGGGAAGCTTGTGATAACTATCAATTTTACCACGAGACTGTTTTTCATCTGCTTCAAGCCAAGGATTTATCCCACTGCGGACCCGCTCTCCTGTTTCTTTGTCGGCTCAGGTCTTCCACAAAATATTGAGATCGGGGCACTGAACATTGATCCATCGAGGAGAAGATTGCAAGGATTTCCTAAAAAAAAATCATGGTAATCAGTTTTGTATCCATGTTGAAGAGCATCTTGATGGCTCCTGCATGTTGCAGATCATGTGCCTGTGTTTATGGCAGATATGTTCAATGTTTTGGCCTAAATACCTCGGTCCAATTTCTAAGGATAGATATACAGTGCTCAGTATTCTTTTTTTTTTAATGGATTTACTATTAAAAAATTTGCCTTGGAGTCTTGGTTGTTGCTTCTTTTATGGATTTAACACCTCTTCTCATTGGCATGGTTCGGTAGTCTTATAGTTATTCGATATTGTATTTGCTTTGGTAATTTGTTCTAAAATGGATCATCTAACAATTATATGACAATGCATTGTGTCGATCCATCGTGATTTTATGGAAACAAAAAATGAATTTCAGACAATTTCAAACCAACGTTCAATTCTATTCGTAATGCAGATAGAACATAGCAATACCAAATCACAATGTTGCAGCAAGATCGTCATTCTTGTTTATAGACATGCAATTATTAATTTTTAATACAACCCATAATGCAAGAAGTTTAATACTTAAATTAATATGTTACAGTCATGGAAGAATGTATCAAGAACACACTTACTCCCACAAGTTGCAATAAAATATAATCTTCAACAAAGAATTTGCTGACAATTACTAGAAAATGATGGTTTTGCAACAATGGGGCTTGTTTGAAACCAATTCTCGCTTACGAAAATTTCCCTCCGCCTTTCTACTTTCCCACTCTTTTATCCACTGTAGTTTATCTTTTTAGTTACTTAGTCATTTTTTTCGAAAATATCTTGTTGCGCGGGTTAGCGGATTCACGTGTTTCGACCAAGCGCTTCCCCTTTGTCTAAATTTCACTTTCCATTGTTCTGTGACCTACAAACAGCTCTCTGGCTTCTGCGATATGTAGATTTACTTCTGGACTCCCACATCATCCCCTCTTCCGTGTTACACATTTTGCACTGAAATGTTCTGATATATACAATTTGACAGACGTGGCCTTACGTCTCCTCGGGAACCCGTCACCCTATTTTGAAGCACGTCCGACCGCTTTCCACACTTGACCATTTCTTGACATCTCTTTCGTGGATCGTCGAGTTTGCGAGTTCGGGAAATTTCAAATTTCTAGTTGTTTTTTCCTATGCCCACTACCTTCATATTTCTTTCCAAGTATATGCAATATGTATACAACTTCTCCAGCAACATACAGAAAATATCTTGCCAGAAAATGGAATATCTATTGCAGATTTGAATATATTGGACCTGCTTTTCCTTCTTCTATACTTGACCAAATTGTCGTTTATTTTTCCCCTCTACTCTCTCTTTCTCATTACTTAGTTGTTTTTCTGAAAATGTCTCAATGCGCGCGTTGGCCGACTCACGGGTTCACATTTGCGCTTGTGCTTTTATATTGCGACTCTGACCAACCACTAGCCATTTGATGCCTAGGTACTCTTCAGATCGTGAATTCTCAGGCAAGCGAGCTCTATATTGCACTTCCATTGTTCTGTGGCCAACAAACAGCACCCAGACCTCCGCGATATACAAATTTGTTTCCGCACTCCCACATCATACCCTCTTTTGTGAAACACAGTTTGCACACGAAAGTTCAGAGACCTGCAATTTGACCTTTGGGTCCTCACATCTCCTGGGGAACTATTGTCACCCCGTTTAGAATCCCCTGCGTTCGCTTTCCATATTTCTCCATTTCTTGGAATCTCTTTCGCGCCTCCAATTCCATACTTACCTGACTTTTTTCACTTGTGGATTCCTGGACAAGCGAACTGCACTTCCAGTGTTCCTTGGCCTACAAATAGCCCCCCTGCATCCGCGATATACAAATTGACTTCTAGACTCCTACATCAGCCCTCTTCCATGTTACACTCAAAAGTTCTGATCAATACAATTTGACCGTCGCGCTATTATGTCTCCTCGGGAACCCTTGTCAGTCTATTTTGAAGCACGTTCAACCGCTTTCCACGTCCATTTCTTTCAATCTCTTTCGCGGATAGTTAGGTTGGCGGGTTTAGACAATTTCCAATTCCTAGGTATTTTTTTATGTGCCCACCACCTTTGCACTTATTTACAAGTATCTGCAATAAGTATATAACTTCTCCAGAAACATGCAGAAAAGATCTTGCCAGGAAAAGTAATATCTATTACAGATGTGAATATATTAGCCCTTCTTTTTTGTCTTCTATACTTAACCAAATTCTCGTTTCTCTTTTCCATGTACTTTATCTTTGTCGTCACTTAGTCGTTTTTCCGAAAATGTCTAGCTGCGTGGGTTGGAGAACTTGCGGATTCACATTTGCACTCATGATTTTATATCGTGACTCCGACTGACCACATCCCCATTCCATACCCAGCCACTTCTCCCACCGTGGATTCCCGGGTAGGCAGGCTCTAGATTGCACTTCTATTGTTCTGTGACCTGCAAATAGTACCCTAACTTCCGCGATATACAAATTTACAACCGAACTCACATTATATCGTCTTTTGTATTACAGTCTACTTATCATGCCATCTTCTTCAGTACACATTTTTCACTGAAAACTTATAAGACATACAATTTGACCGTTGGGTCCTCACGTCTCATGTGAAACTATTATCACCCCATTTTGAATCTCGTCTTTCCGCTTTCCATACTTCGTCATTTCTTCGAATTTCTTCCGCGCATCGTCGGGTTGGCGGGTTCAAGAAATATCCAATTCCTAATCGTTGTTTCCTATGCCCGCGCGCTTTGCAATTAGTAATTTGCAAGTATATATATAAGATCTTATTTCTAAGTATGCAATTAGCAAGCATTAATGCTAAACCATGATTTGAGGAGATCTCCCATTAATACGCATAAAACCAAAATTTCTAGATGGTTATATTATCCCTTCGAAGTGTTAATTTCAAACATCATGGAATGTCATTTGTGCATCGTCGAGTTGGTTCGTTCACTAAATCTTTAATCCTCAATCCTCAATTCTGAAAACGAGTCTGACCGATCGTTTCCCTATTCCATACTTAGCCACTTTCCCGAAATTCCGCAAATATACAAACCGGTCGTTGAACTGCCCCATCATGCTCTCTTATGTTTTACACGTTTTGCAGTAAAAAATTATGATACATAAAATTTGACCGTTGGACACTCACCACTCCTGAGTATCCCCCGTAACCCTATTTTGAATCACGTCCGATCGCTTTTTAGACCTTTCAATTCCTTCCTTTCTCTTCTTTGTCTTCGTAACCTTCGCACTTGTCTATAATAAAAAAAAGTGTTTATATATATATATATATATATATCTTGTTGTTTTCAGATTTCTGTGGTGAGTAGTTTCGAGATTAATTGCCGGATAATCCACAGTTGGTGTCATTTTTGTCATCGACGTTTCGAATCCAAATCGGGATTCATCATCAGGACTAATGATGAACTGATTACTGAGGCGTGGGAAACATCACAAACCATGACTTCCCTTGGAATGAGGGCACATAATTTTCTCGAACATTTGTAGGCGAATTTAAAAGATGAGGAACATTTATATTTAGACAAGGTCCTTCCTTTTGGCACCATTGTCAACAACATGATAGAAACGAGAAGAAAACAACTAGATCTCCCATCCAAAAACCGGATCGGTCAATTAAATGCATGCTGGAAAGAAAAAGTGAAGAACCTACATCTCATTGTCCAGTCATGTGAACAAGCCATAATAAAGAAAGAAAAATTATTCACAAAGCTGACCATAATAGACTTGGCCGGAAGGACCAACGACTTCTAAGACCCCAACTTAATTGCCAACTCCTTTCCCTTAACTAAGCAAGCCTTCGATAAACTGGTTGATATTTTTAAGGCGTTGTCTTTGGAAAAGTTTTACAACATCCTTGAATATGGTCAAGATGACGTCGACAACTGGCTAGTCGATTATTTGGTACAGAATGAGGAAATTGATCAAGCTCTGCGTAATCTTTCTATCGACTTCAGGGAATTAGAAAATGAACTTTTCAACATAAAAATCCAGAATGAGATCAACGTTGCCCCAATGAGAATCTACATTGAAGAATGGATCGAAAGGGAATTGAAGCAGGTCACTGACAAAAGGCAACAGGCAGTTACCACGATTCCAGTAGCCGTCGATGACATCAATGAAAAGGCATCAACAAACAAATAGAAAAAGGGGGCATATGTACCATCATTGTAAGCCTATACTGATCACATCCTACTTTGTTTATCAACCCAGTTATTCAACTTTTTTAAATAGAAATGTCTAGCCAAAGACTGATACCTCTCAATTTATTCTTTTCAGGTATTACACTCTATCGTCTCCCACTTCTTCTTTCTACAACCATATTTCTTGTACATATTTCTCTTATGGTCCGCGGGAGCCCCAATCCTAATCTATATGACAAACGCATTTAAATTTCCAGGAATATGTAACAGACAATATTATTATTTGATATATTTCAAATAAAATTGTTTTTTATCTCCTTTTATATTTATGTCCTCATAATTGTTTATCTTCCACTATGCTTATGGTCCACGGAAGCCCCAATCCCAGTCTATATGACAAATGCATTTAAATTTCCACGAATATGTAACTTTTTTGATATATTTCAAATTAAACTGTTTTTTATCTCCTTCTATATTTATGTCGTCATAAATTTTTATCTTCCACTATTCTGAATGTCAAGAAATTGTATTTATTTAATTTGAATATAACCTTTTTCTTTCCTGCCACATATACAGACAAAATACACAAAAAAATTCAACATAGTAAAATAGATTATATACTTTCAAAAAATAAATGGGACTCTAGAGGCCACGTGTCATTTACTACATGGATACCACCTGTGCTTCATGTTGCTTGCCACATATCTGCTGCAGTTTCCATCTGCCTCCGCAACTTTTTCTCTTCCCTGTGCATTTATTCCCAATTCAACCTGACAGGGACTATGCTGCCACACGGCACTTGTTCTTGTTGTTCTTATAACCATATCTTAGAAAATTTTCATGGTTGTTCTTTTCATAAGCTCTACAATGTAATGCTTTATGCCCAAAATTACTGCAAGAGAAACAATAGCCAAGAAAGAGATGTTGATACCTTTCTGGGGGAGTTCTTCTTGTAGTTGGGTTCCTTCTATATTCATTTTCTTCTGAAGGGAGAGCAATTTTTTGTTGATTAGAATTAGTCTTTATTTTTCTTTCTTCCTTTTTAAAAGAGCTCTTAAGGGAAGCTACATAACTTTTTGGATTTTTGTTAGTTTCCTGAGATATAGAATTAGATCATTTGTTAGACTTCTTTTTATCATAACCCAATCCTGACTTATTGCTTGATGATATTTGATTGTTAAGAATATCATCCAAGATTCTTGAACTATTTTCAAATCCTGATTGGTTGTTTCCTTTCTAAAGATCTCTTTTTAAAAAAACAATTTCCTCTAGCTTTTCACAGTTTAATTGTTTTTCATTGAGTTGTTTACTAATGACTTCTTCAATTCTTTTGGCTTCTTGGAGTTTAGTCTTAAAATCAATAATGATTTGTTTTGATTCCTTGATGGTTATTAAAACTTCCTTTTCTTTTGATTTTTGTTTTTCTTCATATTCTAATAATTGTTCTCTTAATGATTTGTTCTTCTTTTTATATTTTCTCGGTTCTTCAAGAGCACTAATAAGTTCTCCTTCAAGGTCTACTTCTCCTTCAACTTCGCAGTTTTATTAATTATCAACAACATTATTTTGATATTCTATGCCCATAAATAAAATTTATGTCTCGTCATCTTCACTCATGTAAGATAAACTATTGTCTTCTTTGGAGTAGAATTTTTTTTTTCTTGTAGAATTTCTTCTTGTTTCCAGTTTTTTTGTTCTTAAGTTCTTTATGGTTATAAGTATCTTCATCATCACTATCCCCTTGCTTGGGATAGGGACATTTAGAGGCAAAATTCCCAACTTTGCCACAGTTGAAGTACTTAAGAGGTAACTTCCCTTTATATTCCCAGATCCTTTCTAGAGTTTCCTTATAAAATTGGCCTCTTCTTCATCTGATATGTCTAAGTGATTTTCATTTGGCACATGCTCACGGTTCTTTTTTTCTTTTGATGCTTTGAAGTTTGTTTCCCTTTTTTTATGAATTTTCTTTCCCGGTTCTCATTTCATAGGCTATAAGAATCCCATGAAGTTCATCCATTGTAAGTTTATCAAGGTCGTCTCGATGTTCCAATACCTTGGCATAATATCTCTTTGGTAATGATGTCGACACCTTTTGGACAATAATTTTGTTGTTTAACTCTTCTCCCAATGCTCTAATTGAATTGACTATTTCATCCACTCTTTGAAAATATTCTGCAATGTTTTCTTCCTCTTTCATGTTCAGACTCAAACTATCGTCTGTACATTTGAAGTTTGGCTTGCTTGAATTTTCCATCTCCTTCGTAGATGACTTTAAGTTTGTCCCAGATTTTTTTTGTTGATTTATATTTCATCACTTTTATAAATATGGGATTTTCTAATCCACCCATAATTGCATTAACTACCCTTGAATTATCATTGCAAAGTTTCTTTGCAGCAGAATCTGAAGGTGAAGTAGTTGGTGCAGTGTAACCATTTACCACAGATATCCAAACATCACATCCAAGAGCCATCATGTAACTTATCATCCGTATACTCCAAAATGCATAATCATTTCCTTTGAACAATGGTGCTATGTTGGAGGACATTCCTTCTTGTTGATCCATTGGATCTCTCATAAGCTACCTTCAAGTGGTTAGACTTTGGTGAAAGAACCAACTCTAATACCAATTGTTGGAATATTTTTCAATACTAAGAGGGGCCATGAATTAGTATTGCTTCTTGTTCTCAAATTAAATTAATTATTTATTAATTTATAAAAATGTATCAACAAGAATGTACAGAACTCTGAATTTTAAATGTAACAATCATAAAAAATTATATTTCATTTACAAGTTTCAGTTTGTAAGAGACATTAACCTCTCTCTTTTTTAGAATCAACTCAAGGAGACACCAATCCCATGTTTTCTAAGCACCACCTTGAGGAAGCACCAAATCCCTCCAGATCATGCTCCAACCTGTAAAGGACTCCAATCCTTTGTTTTTTCGAGCACCAACTCAAGGAAGTTGCAACTCCCTATTTCAAGCTTCAACCTGTAGAGGACTCCAATCATCCCTTGCTCCTCCCTTCCACCCTCACTTCATGTGTATGTTTCAAGTTTCATATACTTCCTTGGAATCTGCTTATGTTTTTTATCTTCTAAATTAGACCACAGAGACACTCTCCTTCCATTATACCTTTCTGTTTATACAGTATTCAAACATGTATTAAGTTGAAACATTGTCTCTTTATATGAAATGATGCACCTCTTTATTTAATTTAATAATAATGCTAACATTTTGTCATTAAAAATTGTCTTTCATTCAAAAGACTTAAAATCCCTTGTAAGTTGTTCATCATTAATGGAATATTTGGGTGCTAAAAACTATTTACTATTATTGTAACAATTATTTGAACAAACATTGATCCTGAGGTGTTACTTATCTTTAATAATATTTTTAGTCTTTATGAGTTGATCTTAGTTATGGATTGACTCTTCCTATTTTGGTCTCACACTTCCATATTGATCCAATGATCTACGATGAATCTTCATTGTCCATTGTCAATCCATAGAATTTATGATTTCATTGTCCGATGACCTCAATCATCCAATAATTGTTCCTCTATAGTTACTCCGGGCATATTGTATTTGTTGTATCATTGGAGATCAAGATGTTTGATCCGTAAGTGGAATTCTTTGTTTAAAACAATTATAACTTTGATTGTTTATATGACGGGAAATTCTCAACCACTCAAGTCACAAGTTGAGTCAGAAAATAAAATAGAGTCGACCACCCAAAATTCGAAATCGGAAAAATGAGTCGACCAAAATGCAAGTCAGGTCGACACACAGTAAGTCGGCCAAAGTCGAGTCGACCTAGAGTCAAGAAATGAAAGTCGAGGTAAAAGGCAATGCAAGTCGAAGTTATCAAGTTCAGAAGGCAATGTAAGTCGAAGTTATCCAAGTTGAAGATCAAGATGTCTAATAGAGACTCTCATAAAAATCCCTTTTACGCATTTTATTGAGCACTAGATTTTGATGTTTCCTTTTTGCATTTAGATAGGAAAAATCTATTATCCATAAGTATTCATTGTTTTTAGACAATGTATGAGTTTGACAATATCATATGCATAATTTTGATGATGATGACCATAATATTGACCTCTTTGCATCAATTTCAATACCAACATCACTGTCAACTTCATAACATTGTGTCAAATATTGAGCATATTGATCTCCTTTGACATCAGTGCCAACACCATGTCCAACAATATGAATGGTTGAAAAGGAAATCTGCTACCAATTCTACCGTGAGGCCTTTAGAACCGATGGTTTGGGATCAAGCCATGCTTAATAGATTGAGAGTGTTGTAAAATAAGTGGACTCATGCCATTGACTTCTGGTTTTCTCGAGTAAATGAAGGCTATATTATTGATGTTTCAGTGGAGTACCCTGATTCTTTCAGCGAGGCTGAAAAAAAATTCGTGGAAGGTCCAAGGAAATGAATGCCAGAAGAGATTCCAATCTAGATTAAGATGTTGTTCATGATGAAGGGGATGATGCACATGGAGCCCAACATAATGGTCAAGTATAATCCCTTAGTGCTTGGGGGGGTTGCAAGGACGAGGGAAAATGAGAGAGGAAGTGGATCCATTAAAGAGGATCTAGAAATTGTTGAGATGAGGTGAAGATTGGGATGGACCCGGAGGAGCAGAGAAGAGAGAGAGCCGAGAGATATGCAAGAAGATTTGAGCTAAGAAGGAAAGTGGAACAAAGAGGTGAGAAAAAAAGTGCAAGGGGTTGGTGAAGAGGGTTCAATCTTGAGATGAAGAGAAAAGAAACCACAACAGGAGGAAGCATGTAAGAGTGCATTGTGCCAAAGTGGGGCACATGGGAAGAGGCACAGTGTCGAAATCATGGTGTCTAGTGGGGATATTGGTAGTAGTAGTAGTAGTAGTAGCGGTCCTAGAGGCTCAAGTGATGAAGTTTGAACCCCTTGGTTGTTGCAGAATGATGCAATCTAGAAAGAATATGAGCCACGGAGTGGAGGCACATAATAAAGGAAGCAAGACAAATGATCCCCTGGTGGTGGGTGAGAAGCATCGGTGATTATAGATGGTCTTGTGCAGATGCAAGTAGGAAACTATTTGGATCCCCTCACAAGAAATGTCAGAAGGAAATGGAATTACCCCCCATTTGAACCACCCCCTTATGCATTTGTAATCAAAAAGAAAGAATAATAGATAATGAAGTGATTAGAGTAGGAGAAAGAGTAGAATAAGATAGAAGAGAAGAGACGAGTGAAAAAGAAGGCGAATTCAGTGTCACTTCACCAAGAGGGGTATCAATAACAAGAATTTTGACAACTAATAGTTAGATCAGAGGAGTTAGTTTGAGAGTGGCAATGGTTGATCCGGATTATTTTTTAGAACGACATGAAGACAAAAATATAATCGATGTATAACAAGGAAATACATAGATATACTGCGAAGAACATGGAAATATAGTGAAAACCAACTTCTATTAATGAACAAGAAAGAAAAACATCATAGAACACAAACTAGCAGAATGGAGTAGTCTATCTTTGAAAAGAAAGAGATGTTGGCTATGACTCATTCACAACAAGATTTACATCACACTCCAATGCATGCTTAAAGGGCCTCCTTCAGCTTAATTATATATGAGAGAGTGAGAGGAGAATAATTCCCATAATGCATGTGGGATAAATTGGACTAAGTTTATAAAATTCCATAGGCATGTAAAACACTGGGACTTCTCGGGCGGTCACCCTTCCCAGTACTACTCTCGTCGAGCGCGCATAAATGTAGATTTCTAATGGGATCTCTTGCATTAACGTTGTTTTGTAGGCATGTACATAAGACCACTAGAAAATCATTACATGATTTCTGTAATTAAAAAATGAAGATGGCATTACATTCCATTCCCCATCAAAAGGGTGAATATCATGGTTTATCAAAACCACAGGCTCAAAATGGTGATTCATTGGAAAACGTGGATGGCCACCGAGATCCATTTGGATTATTCCTCCCCCCTTAGGAAGCAATGGTCCCCATTGTGTCAAGTTCCCTTGGGAGACAAGGAGACCTCTGCTAAATCTGAAGCTTGGTGCGTTGCATGCCTTACTGAAGAAGTTGTCCTACTTAGTTTGTTGAAGGTTGTCATGAACCTGTTGCTGGAGGGATTGGATCCATTCAACCAATCTAGCTGCATGATCTACCTGAGTGTGGGAGGACTATGTCGATGAATATGTAGCATGAATATTATGAAGAGTTATGTTATAACCTTGCTTGACTGGAAAGTGTGGAGGAACCCTCATAGGTGCAGCAAGAACATCTTGGTACTCTTCTACAATCTTGTCGATCTACTTCTGCTGGATAGAAAGGTCTTGGGATGAGGATGTAGTGGTTGAGGTGTCCTTCTGTTCACCTTCTAATCATATTGTGAAGGGGCTAAACTTTATAGTATGAGAGATTACTTTGTGGCATTATTTTGGTGGGACAATAGTTGGAACTACCTCTCGTATCCTGTAGAGTTGACCCCCCCATAGTAGCAATGATGCTATGGGGTCGAGACTCATAAACAACATGATGCATCCACATATATGGTTGACCTAATAGAACATCACAGACTTCCATTGGGGAAACATCACACAATACCTCATCCTTTAATGACTTGATGTCGTAGGAGAGGCGACACTGGTGGCTTACATGAATATCTTGACCCTAGCGAAGCCACCTAATGTTGTATGGTTGCAGGTCTCGTGCTGTTGACAAATCCAACTGCTTGAAAACCACTACTGAGATGATGTTATTTTGGCTCTACTATCAACAATAAAATGCAGTGGGGTCCCCTTCACCCACATCTGTGAATGGAAGAGTCACTCCCCCTCCTCATGATCCTCTATTGGTTGGATTGTTGCAGTTTCGACAGTTGCAGTGGGTTTTGTATCAATGATTTGTCTCCTTTTATTATTTTCTAAATCAGGGTCCAAGTCGGTGTTCAACTCTTTGTCTTTGAGCTCGGCCAACAATGATTGTATTGAGTGACATTCATCGGTGTTGTGCCAAGGGTTGTTGTGGAAATCACACCACTTTTCGATGTCGTTCTTAGACTTCCTGTTACCCTTCTTTGCCTGCATCTAGGACATGCTCTCTTGAGGTTGGCCTTCCTTCCTCTATCCTTCATTATGTGAGTTAGAGTTGCCTTTTCCATGCTTCTCCTACTTACTATGTTGCTTGAATTTCTGCTCAATTTTGACTGCATATTGATAAGCATATCCCAGTGAGGATATGTCCAAGAAATCCCATTTTGTTTGGATGTACCTGTGTAGACCACTGCGGTACTTCAAAACTAGGTGCCACTCAAAGTCTTTGATACCCAACTTTGAGCGCAAGGTATGAAAGATGTTGGTGTACTTCAACACTGTCTGGTATATTTTCTAATGCAGAGTTGTCCATCTCATGTATTGGTCATCATAGTTCCCAACAAGGTAGAACTCCTCCTTTAGGGCATCTACAAAGGATGACCAAGTGGGTTTTCTCCCAAATAGTGTAGATTCATCTATGGTGTACCTCTCCCAGTAACCATCCCACCAAGCTCTGACATGGGGAAAATCTTTAAGGAGCACAAAGGTGATCTTTTCACTGTCGGAAATTTTTTGGATAGAGTAATAACCTTCTAGCAGATTCAACCATTTTTCTAAAGAATATGCATTTATCTGGCCTTCAAATAAGGGAATATCAAAATTGACTTATACCTTGAAGGGTGTCGCACTTGCGAAATAGCTTCTTTTCGAAGATGCCTCAGTCGCTACCATCGGTAGTCTTCGAAGGATATGAGCAAAGTTGTCCATCATCTCGTTCCTCTGTCACACATGGGCTTCCTCAAGCAATGTCTTGAAAGGATCTCCTGCTTTGTCATATCTCTTTTCTTCTTCCATGGGAGATTGCTTGGGTTGGCGAGAGCAGTTGTCCTCAAGCGAAACTAGATCAAGACCCAACTCTCTATACCCTGAACTCGTCGAGGACCTGCTCTGAGAAACAACAAGGAGTAGCCTGCTCTGATACCACTGATCTGGATTATTTTGAGTACGACATGAAGACAAAAATATAACCGATATATAACAAGGAAATACATAGAGATAATGCAGAGAACATGGAAATATAGTGAAAACCAACTTCTATTAATGAACAAGAGAGAAAAACATTGTAGAACACAAAATGGCAGAATGGGGTAGCCTATCTTTGAAAATAAAGAGATGTTAGCTACGCTTCATTCCCAACAAGCTTTACATCACACTCCATTGCAGGCTTAAAGGGCCTCCTTCACCTCAATTATATTTGAAAGAGTGAGAGGAGAACAATTCCCATGTTGCATGTGGGATAAATTGGACTAAGTTTATAAAATTTCATAGGCATGTAAAACACTAAGACTTCCCGAGTGGTCACCCATCCCAGTACTACTCTAGCCTAAGCACGCTTAACTGCAAAGTTCTAATGAGATCTGGTGCATTAACACTATGTTGTAGGCATGTACATAAGACCACTAGGAAATCATTACATTATGTTTGTAATTAACAAATGAAGATTAAATCACATTCAATTCCCCATCAAAAGGGTGAATATCATGGTTTATCAAAACCACAGGCTCAAAATGGTGATTCAATGGAAAAGGTGGATCAGTGGAAAAGGCGGATGGCCTCCGAGATCCATCTGGATCAATGGCGAATTAGGATAGCACCCATGGAACAGGTAAAGATGATGTAGAAAAACATTGGTTCATGTGCGAAGAAATATGTTCTGTGAAGAGGATCAAAGATGAAGCAACAAACATCTCACAACTAGAAACCACGTTCAAGGACAGAGATTTGACGTGGTACATGAAGTACAAGGCCATTGTGTCAACGGGATAGATGGGGTCTTTAATGGAGATCAAAAGGGATCTACCAAAGGAATTTTAAAAGCTTAAGTTTAAATCTTAGTGTAATACTGAGATCAAGGTGTTATCACATATAGTTGTCAAAAGGGTCGCAGGACGACCAAGTCCGTGGTCTGCACAGAAGCGTCCAAACAAAGCATTCAAAAGAAACCCATTTCGGGATGGAAATACTGACAGGCGAACGGATTCAATTTCCAGTCGTAAGATCTGAGTGAGAGAAGGACCAGCTGTCAGATCAGCAATATTAAGTCACGACCGTCAGATCTCATCGGAGAGAAATCGACGGTGGGAAGTCGTTGCGGGGATCAGGATGCAAATTAAAGTTTCTACAAGTTGTGAGCCCGCAATCGCTCATGGAAATTGATCTTTCAGCAGGGGACACACGACGGGTGATCTTGTACTCTGGGAGAAAGCAAGTAGAAGTTGAGTGAGTAAAGGACTCCCGAAGGCCCGAAGCCCGAACTCTCAACATAAATCTCGGTCATCCAAAACAAGAGGCCATGCGTCACCAGATCTCTCACTTTGAGAATTCAATACTTTGGAGGATTGTAGGAGTTGTGCTTTGAAAAGGCCTGAAGCCCGAACTCCCGAAGTAAATCTCGGTCTTCCAAAACATGAGGACACTCGGCGCCAAATCTCTCACTTCGGGAATTTGACACTTCAGAATTACACAAGCAAGCAGGAGAAAAAGGCCCAAAGCCCGAACTTTCGAAGTAAATCTGGACCGTCCAAATCAAGAGGACACGCGTCACTAGATCTTTCACTTCGGGAATTCGGCACTTCAGAGGATTGAAAGCGCTATGCATTGGAAAGGCCCGAAGCCTGAACTCCCGAAGTAATTGTGAGTCGTTGATCTCTGCAGCAGGAAGCAAGGTCCATCCAAGAGCGATGCGTGGAAATAAGTAGCAAGGTTTCCCATATCACGTATTTTCATTAGATCAACGACCATGCTTCATTGCGGGGACATAACATGCTTGAGCGATAAAATTCTAGAGTGGTCCCACAATTGAGACCATGGTATAGCGAGGAATGTACGTGGTCGTTGGTGGTGGATTGCGGGCTCAAAAGCGGTGTGAATCCAAACCGCCTTTGACAACCCCACAATCACGTGCTTATATAACAACAAATTCAAGAGCAACGCATGGCAACCCCCTAGGCGTTAAGCCGCATCCTGATCCCGATGAGAGATTAGTTAATGAAAAAGGAGTGGTGGTTGAATCCTCGACTCACTCTGTAAATAGAAGGTGTGGAGGCTCTGACCGTGGAGACAGAACTGTCAGCCCGAGGTGCCACGATGGACAATTTTTTCTGCAAGCCCATGCTGAGCTGAGTTTGCGTCTGACAGGAGGATACATGCACAGTCTGAAAAAAGAAAGCGTAGACGTAAGGCTTTGAATGGAATGGACAGATCACACTCCTTGGAGTTGTGGACTGATCTGAGTATAAATCGATCAATTCAAAATTTTGTAAAGGGGGATTGTTCTTCAGAAAAGGGAGAGCCAAGTGAGTTTCAGGAGCAAGGCTCTGTAATTTTTCAGTTTGTATGCCTGAGGGCTTGGATTGTAAATATATGTTATTGAAGATTCCTTTGAACCGTTTTTATCAAGCCGTTTTCTTAGTTTACACGCTATTTTTTTTCTCCTTCTTATCTGAATGTAATCTATCTAATTTATGGATTCCTGAGGTGATGGAGGATCTGTTGCTATCATGCCCATCTTTCATTATTCATCAGATATTCTATGTTTTTCTTATTTTCTGAATGTAGTAGTTATGATTCATGGGTTCCTGAGGTGGTGGAGGATTTGTTGTTATCTTTCCCATGTTCATCATTCATCACTCAGACCCTTCATGTTTCCCTTTTTGTAAGAATGCAATCTCTCTGATTGATGGATGTCTGAGGTGATGGAGGATCTGTTATTGTCTTTCCCATATTTCATCGTTCAACGGACATTTTTTGTTTTCTTCTTGTCTAGATGTAGCATCTCTCTGATCTATGGATTCCTGAGGCAGTAGAGGATCTGTTGTCATCTTGCCCATTTTTCATGGTTCATCAATCAAACATTTTATGTCTTCTTTCTCCTTATCACCACATTAATCCTTTTTTCTGATAGGTGCTTTAAATGCCTTCCTTATTCACGATACTTATGACTCCATAACCCAATGGTCCCAAACTGATCTGCAGTTACTTCTGTTATATTTTCATCTCTCTACAGTCTCATTGATCCACCTTCTCAAACCATTTAATCATTTTACTTTATTTTGATGGGTAACGGGCTTATCCTCTTGCAGTCAGAGGGTGACTCTCAGTGCTAACACAAGGAGATTAAGAAACAACAAGGAGAAACCATGTGGGATTATGACCAACAGTTTAAGAATTTATTGGATAAGTTGACTTCCGAAATCTAGGACGTGCAACACCGAGAGTGGTTTATTGTGGGGTTGCTTCCCCATATTTGTGTCCCACTTACCTAGCAAAAAGTGATGGCTCAAGTGGAGGAAGTAGAAATTGCAATGCGCCTTGACGCTACGTTGGGAGGGCAGAGATGTCGATAGGGTTGGCGCAGGTGCATTCATAGCTGGACAACCTGACATTGCAATTGCAAGATATAGTGAAGATGAAACTTGTGCATGAGTAGGTATGGTGTACCACCTGTCACATTGAGGGGCATCACAGGGATGAGTGTCATGTACTTCTGAATTATGTGGCAACGAACATGTTGAATCCATTCCCAATTGGACAGATGGAATGGGCCCATGTAAGCTCCCAGTTTTGTTTAACATTCAACTTCACAACAGAAGATCCATCTCAAACAGATGCATTCCTCTATATTAAAGATTTTATTTTCCATTGACGGCCAAAGGAAACCACACCCAGGGTGGTCTGCTCATATCATCAGTCAGTGGCCAAACCAAAAGAAGTAGTACATTGTTGGAGGATCGATGTTGATAATGTTGATGATGATGACCCATGCGACATCCAAATTAAAGAATCTAAGGGAGAGTGTGCGCTAAAGGGTAAGGTGACAAAGATGGTCGCCCCAAACTATAATGACCTGATTAAAACCAAGAAACATACTATTGGCACTGAGGAAGCACCCAATATGGCCATCATTAGAGATTATTGGGATAAGGAGAAAGTCACTCAAGTTGTTGACCTCCTCAAGGAATATCAGGACTTGTTGACCTAGAGTTTTTCTGAAATGAAAGGCATTGCAGTATCGTTATGGGCCATGAAGATTCAGCTCAAACCATATGCCAAACCGGTCAAGCGAAGGCCTTCTCAGTTAAATCCCAAATATAAGGAAAAGTAGCACAAATAATTGGATCAGATGTTGAATGTTGGGATCATTGTCCCTGTAGAGGATTTTGAATGAATTAGTCATATGGTTGTGCAACCCAAAAAGACTAGTGACATTCAAATATTTGTAGATCTGAGAAGTCTAAATGCATCTTGCGTTCATGACCCTTTCCCTACACTTTTCACAGATGAGGTGGTGGAAAATATTGATGGTCCGAAAGCCTACTCTTTTACAGATGAATTTTCAGGATATCATTAGGTTCAAATTGTAGAGGAGGATCAAGCCAAAACCACCTTTGCGACAAAATGGGGGTCCTTTATGTACATGATGATGCACTTTGTCTTGAAGAATGCCCTTGCAATATTTTCTTGGATAATGGTCTCAGTGTTCAAGGAATTCATCCACAATTTTCTCAAAGTTTACTTGAATGATTGGACCGTGTTCAACTTGTTGAAGGAACACATGCAAGCTCTTTGATTGATGTTGGATTGATGTCGCCAGCTCCAAATTTCATTGAATTTGAAGAAATGCATCTTTTGTACCCCCTTTGGCACATTGTTGAGCCATGTCATGTGCAACGATGAGTTGGTGGTGGATCAAGCTAAGATCATTTCCATATTAGATATGGTGGCCCCCACTTCAGTCTGGGAAATGTGTGCGACATTTGGTCATACATGATACTACTGGTGCTTCATTCAGAATTATGCCTAGATTGTTGCCCTGGTGGAAAAACTGCTACACAAATATATTAAGTATATTTGGACACTAGAATGCCAGAAATCCTTGGATACTTTAAAGAGAAGCTTGTCACTGTGCCAATTCTGGTTTTTCTCGACTTGTCTAAGCTCTTTCATGTCCACGTAGATGCTTCATCCATTGTGTTGGGCACGATTATTGCACAGTCGGGCGAAGGTAATATTGACCATCTCATATAATTTTCCAGTCCAAGTTGTTCGATGCAGAAAATAATTATACTACAATTGAGTGCGAGTGCCCCACCATGATATGCACATTGCAAATTTTTTGCCATTACCTATTGGGGACCCCTTTTAAATTCTTTACATATCACTCCACGCTCAAATATTTGGTCAAAATTTCATTCTTAGGCAGTAGAATATGTGGTTGGTTGTTTCTCTTCCAAGAGTTCAAGTTTGAAGTAGTAGTCAAGTCGAGTAAGTACAATGTTGGACCATATCATCTCTCTCAGATTGAGACTGGTGAGGCTAGTCGAAGCCTAGATGATGAACTCCCAAATGCGCAACTCTTCAGAGTTGAAGTAGTTCCTGATCAATTGGTTGAAATCGTTGAATTTCTCAAGATGGGACAACCTCCACCAAGATACACTCAGGCTCGACATCGTCAATTGGTCACCCACAATGTAGATTATTAGTTGATTGTTGGACAATTTTATAATTTGGGCACATATGACATCATGCACCGATGTAACTTAGAATACGAACGAGACCCAATATTGTATGAAGCACGTGAAGGTATTATTGGAGGACACAATACAAGTAAGTTTGTTGCACGCAGGGCTCTAATGGCCCTCACTCTTTGCAGATGCCACGGACTATTGCAAATGTTGCAACGTATGTCAAAGAATCAAAAAGCCTCGTTGGAGAGATGAAATTCCTTTATTTTCGGTGATTGCGCTAGATTCCTTCAATAAATGGGCAATATATTTTGTAGGTCCCATCAATACCCCCGCACGTCACACAGGCACATGCTACATTATTGTCGCGACCTAAATATCTAACTAGATGGGTTGAAGCCACCCTAATCAAAGATTGTACAGCAAAAACGATGACACACTTCATTTTTGAAAATGTGATCACCAGATTCAGTTGTCTAAGTGATCCATATGGATGTCGTGGCCTCCCACCTATTCCAACTGGCTCATTTTAGCAGTTTGGCAGTTTGGCAGTTTTTTTCCTAGTTTTTGGGTCCCTGACTTCCAGGGTCGTTTTGAGGCCCTAAACAACGTTTTTAGGCATCGTCGGAGTTAAAATGTAGATTTAGTTAGATTCTGATGGCAACATGTGTATTCCTCGGATAGACCTTTCCAATGGGCTATCGTGCACCTAAAACAAATATCATATGCAAAAGTTATGACCCACGAAGTTGATGTACTAACTTACCCAAACGGGGCCCACGTGACGTTTGGTGCTTCATCTCCTAGGGATAGGTTTTTGAATGTCTAGGGTTTTTGACATTCCTGTTTATTATAAAAAGGCCTTCAGAGCCTCATTTTAATCATCTTCTTGCGAATGAGTGCATTCGTCACATCTCTTCTCAGAGATAAGCCAACACCATTCTAGCAAGCTTGTTTTCCACTGCATTTTACAGTTTCAACTTATTTCCTTATTGAATAGAAACCAGTTTTATTGTATATCTGTTATTTTGTGTTAAGCATCTTTTGATAATAATCTGTATTCATTTCGTTCTGCTCATAAAATTCGGATATGTGGTATCAGAGCGGTCTGCTCCTTGTCATTCTTAATGCATGTCCCCAATGAGGTCATGGTACAAAGAATTGGGTCTCGAGCTTGTTTCTATTGAGGAAAAAAGCTCTCACATGCCCAAATGACCTCTCATGGTGGGAGAAAAGACAAGAGATTCCTTCAAAATGTTGCTCAAGGAAACCCTCACGCAACAGAGGAACGATATGATAGATAGTTTTGCACATATCCTTCGGCGGCTACCAACAAGCGACGCATCTTCTTCAAACAAAGGAGCTACCCCCTTCAAGGTACAAAACAACTTTGATATTCTGATATTTGAAGGTCAGATAGACGCAAATGTTGTAGAAAACTAGTTGAATCTGCTAGAAGGGTCTTTCTTCATCCATAACTTCTTGAATAGAGAAAAAATTACTTATGTGATCCTCAAATTCGTTCCCCGTGTCAAATATTGGTTGAAAACTTTCTGCGAGCAAAAGGAAACAGAGGAACCCTCGTTATTTACAATCGCGGTCACCTAGGAGTCCTTCAGGAATGTTATTAAGGAACAATACTACCCTATTGGAAGTTATGACAATTTGTACACAAAATGGACCACACTACGATAGGAAAGAGACCAAGCAGTGCCTGAGTTCACAAATATCTTCTATACCTTACGCACCAAGTTGGGTATCAAATATTATGAGCAACATCTGATGCTCAAGTATCATGGCAGTCTGCATAGATACATATAGGCCTAAATGCATTTTATGGACATCTCATCCTTGGGCGCGGCCTACCGATATGTCGTCAAAATCGAGCAGAAGCTCATACAAAAGATGTGGCAATTTGGGCCTATGAACCCCTCACAGCAAAATCCAAGAAAGGGTTGCCCCAACCCATAGAATAAAGGACAAAGAAAATATGGACAGCCTCACGACAACCAATCCAAGTCGCAAGAAAAGAAGGACACTGGAAAGACAAAGAAAGATACCAGGAAGTGGTGCGACTTCCATAAGAGCCCCTGGCATAACACTGTTGATTGTCACTCAAAGCAGTCATTGGTGGCAGAGGTGAAAGCCTCTGAATCAGATGTGAGTTTTGACTCTGAGTCAGAACCAGAAAGGGGGAGATGGACCATTGACGCAGAACCCAGTGCTACCATTCCTACCACCAAGGTCCAGCCCGGTGAACTAGACGATCCAAAGGAAGGCGAGGGCCTTTTTCATTCACAAATGTGGGTGAAGGGTACCCCACTGCACTTCATCATTGATAGAGGTAGTCAAAAGAACCTCATCTCAACAGAGGTTTTCAAGCCTCTCGCCCTGCCGACAACGCTGCACCTGCAACCCTACACCATCGAATGGCTCCGCCAAGGAAGCGACATCCGTGTCAGCCAACAATGTCACCTATCATATGGCATCAATCCCTTTAAAGACAAGGTATTGTGTGATGTTTCCCCTCTCGAAGTTTGTAATGTTCTTTTGGACCAACCATATTTATGGAAACATCATGTTATATATGAGTCTAGGCCTCATAGTGTTATTATTACTTTGAACAAGAAATTGTACAGGATACCCAAGGCAGTCCCACCTAGTGTTATTTCCTTGATCTCTGCCAAGCAATGCAGGAAGGTCATTTCTCAGATGGGGAAGTTTGTCTTCTTCGTGATTCGGTCTCAAAATGAGCGAAAGATCATGGCCACATCTAGGGTCTACACAGTCGACCTCTCCACACAACAGAAGAAAGTGGATAAGGTCGTGGAAGAATACTTGGATATCTTCTCCTCACCTATCGGGGTACCTCTGCACTGTCAGGTCAAGCACCCCATCTATCTGACCCCCGGTGCACTGCTACCTAATGGGCCAATCTACCGCCACTCTCTGTTAGAGAATGAGGAGATCAAGAGACAGATCCAAGAACTACTCCACAAGGGGCACATCCGTCCCATCTCCTCCCCTTGCGAGAGCCCAATCGTCTTGGTATAGAAGAAAGATGGAACCTGACAACTCTGCAATAATTATCGGGCCCTTAATAAAATCACAGTCAGAAACCGGTATCTGATTCCCCGAATAACGACCTCCTTGATCAGATCATGGGGGGAAAATACTTCAGTAAGATTGATCTGAAGTCCGACTACCACCAGGTCTCGATAGAATAGACATATGTATGGAAGCGCGCCCTCAAGTCAAAGGAAGGTAATTTTGAATGGTTGGTCATGCCCTTTGGTTTGACAAATGCTCCAGCCATGTTCATGAGGATGATGGATGATATCTTGCGACCATTCACCAATACTTTTGTAGTGGTGTATCTGGATGACATCCTCATTTATAGTAAGACTTGGGAAGAACACTTGCAGCATATTCAACGGGTTCTGCACACTCTACGACAACACAAGCTATACGCCAACTTGGAAAAATGATCCTTCAGCATGGACAGGGTCCATTACCTCAGCTACATCGTTGATCAGCATGTTGTACATGTGGATCCATCCAAGATCCAAGTCATATGTGACTATCTAGCCCCAACCACACTCACTGAGCTTCAGAACTTCTTGGGCCTTGCCAATTTCTACCGCAATTTCGTGTTGGGATTCTCCCATATTGTATGGGCCCTCGGCGAAGTAACCAGGGGTGGTGGCAAGGAAAAACATTTGTGGGGTCGGTCCCAACAACAAGCGTTCAATGATTTGAAGTAATGCTTGTGCTCAACCCCAATACTTTCACTACCGGACCTAGAACAACCCTTTGAGATCGAGACATATGCTTCAGACTATGTTGTGGGCATCATTCTCACTCAACACGGCCACCCCGTGGCATATCATAGTGAGACACTATCAGATGATGACCATAAGTACCCTACTTATGATAAAGAAATGTACTCCATTGTGCAAGCCTGCTGCCAATGGAGACATTACATTCTTGGGAAGGAGACAATCATCCACATTGATCATAAGCCATTGTAGTTCATGTAGACACAAGGCAAATTATAGAATGACTGCCATCAGAAGTGGTCCACATACTTGCAACAATTCCACCTCAACATCAAGTATACAACAGGAACCACCAACCGCGTCACTGATCGCCTCAGCATACCGCCAGTCGTGACACTCACCACGGTGTTAGACTCTTGTGGCCATGAGACCTCTCGATGGCCCCAACTCTATGAGATAGACCGAGACTTCGCTGCCACCTACCAAATGTTGGGCGCAAACGCAGTTGTCACTAATTTCCATCTTCAGTATGGGTTGTTGTGTCGTCTAGGCCATATCTGCATTCCATCAAGTGAGCGAGCGAAGCTGATATGGGAAGCCCACTACAGTCGGGTGGCTGTTAGAGCAAGATTTGCCTCACCCTATGCAATCTTGCAGAGAAGGCCTTACTCCATTTCCCTATGCAGACTTACTATCCCTGATTGATAAATCCAGAGATAAAAATAAATATTTTTCCACTTGTACGCACCCTACAAGCTATACAACATGCATATATGTTGGCTGCTCCACTACAGTCCACGTACATCGGGATTTGTGCCAGAAAATCAAAATTTAATGTCAGGTTTCCATGTCACGACAGGAGATCTCTGATCCTTGGCCTTCCATATACTGGAAATGTTTTGACTTGGCTCTTCAGTTGCATTTTGAAGGCTATAAAGAAGACAATTTTGAGCTATGGAAAAGGAGAGAGAATTCAACTTTGAGAGCAAAGTTACTTTGGAGAAATTATTACTTCATTATTGAGTCTTTATCCATTTGTCCTTTAAGTCTGAACACAGTGTTCATCCCCCAAGCTCTTCCCTTATTGATGGAGAACCTCTTTTTTTTCCATTCTATGAGCTTTCCATTGGTGGAGGATTGAAGTGGTGGAGGCCCAGTTGGAAGGAACTCAGTTTATTGGTTACGAACCGTGCCGATACGGAAGTCTGTAATGTTTTTGCTTCTGTTGATCATTTATTAATAGAAATACTCCTTTCTCGTCCAATTGATATCTTGCAAATATATGAATTGTTATCCATGGGCATGTTTGTTTTGTATATTAGTGGATTATGTTATCTAATGTGCTAACCTTTTATATTATCACTATATGATTGCTCTTCTTGTTTGTTGAGAACTTGTTGCAGGTATAAATCTTTGGGTCGAAGTGCTCAACGGTGGATATCATCAAACGTTTGGATGAGGTAGGCCTCTTTATTACCTTGCTTTCACATTGGTTTATATAGCATATGTTGGAATTGAGTTGATTTTTGCAGTCATACATGTATGTTGTGGTTCACCCTAGCCATAGAGATATTTTCCTTGTAACAGTGGCATGACACTTCGACATTGAAAAGATAATGGAAATGTTGCAGAAACATTTCTACTGGTCGAAACTTCGACAGGAGGTCAGCAAGTATATCAGGTCCTGCACTGCCTTCGTTATTGCCAAGCCGACCACTAAGAAACAGGGCCTGTACATCCCTCTTCCTACTACTAACAGGCTATGGGAATCCATCTCAATGGACTACATGTCGGGCCTCCCATCCACCAAGCGGGGAAATGACTTTGTTTTTGTGGTTGTTGACCACTTTTCTAAGATGGTGATTATGGCCACCTGCAAGAAGAGCATCATAGCAGAGGCCACTGCCAAGCTCTTATTTGATCGAGTCTGGGCACATTTTGGAATCCCACAAACCATTGTCTCAGATCGGGACAGTCGATTTCTCAGCACATTCTGGTCAAGCCTCTGGTCACTGCTAAACACCAAGATCACCAAATCCACGGCCTTCCACCCCCAGACAGATGACCAAACCGAGGTCATAAATCGAATGATCATGCATATCATGCGCATGTATAATTCCAAGCACCCTAAAACATGGGATAAGAGTCTTCCCTATGTCCAACATAGCTGCAATCAAGCCCTGCATATCTCAACCGGCCACAACCCCTTTCAGGTGGGGTTGGGATTCCAACCATTGGGTCCCTTAGTTGTTGAACTACCCCTTGCGGTCACCTCGACCGACTCATCTCCTTCTCCAACTGAAGCTAACAAATCCACCTAGTTCATTGATCAAATCCAACACATCCGCCAACATGTTTAGGATATCCTACATAAGTCCAATGACAAGTACAAGCAACGCCATGATCAACACTGGCTACCACATAAGTTTCAGGTGGGCGACAAAGTTTGGTTGCACTTGCAGAAAGAACGCCTTACATGACCCCATCGGAAGCTTCGCCCACTCCGTTATGGGTCATACACCACCACCAAGGCTATGGGTGATAATGATTTTGAGCTCAACATTCCTCCTTTCCTCAGTTTTCACCCAGTGTTCAACATCAATCTCCTTCGACCTTATTTCCCACCATTATTGGACACCTCAGAGATAGAAGAACAGTTGACACCAACAGAGCTCAAGCCCAACTGCATACAATAGGCATCCAATGATCAGATTGTGGACAAACAAGTCAAGGCCACTCACCAGCAAAGGATCCAGCTTTATCGAGTTGTCAAAGCATGGCAGCCCTGCACCAAGGCAAATGACTCACCCAGGGCCAAATTCAACGAAAATTTCCTCATCTGATGGGGGAACTCAATGCAATGGAGACCATTGGTTCCTAAGGGGGGAATATTGATCCAGATGGATGTCGATGGCCTCCCACCTATTCCAACTGGCTCATTTTGGCAGTTTGTTTCCTAGTTTTTGGGTCCCTAACTTCAGGGGCCATTTTGAGGCCCTAAATAATGTTTTTAGGGATCGCTAGAGTCAGACTATATTCTAAGTTTGAGTATGATGACAAAATGTGTGTTCCTCGGACAGACCTTTCCAATGAGATATCGTGCGCCTAAAATGGAGATCGTATGCAAAATTTGCGACCTCGGGAAGTTGATGTACTAACTTACCCAAACGGGGCCCACATGACTTTTGGCACTTCGTCTCCTAGGGTTAGGTTTTTGGGTGTGTAGAGTTTTTTACATTCTTGTTTATTGTAAAAATTCCTTAAGAGCCTCATTGTAATCATCTTCTTGCGAATGAGCACAGCCGTCACATCTCTTCTCAGAGATAAGCCGCCACCATTCTAGCAAGCTTGTTTTTCACTGCATTTTACATTTTCAGCTTATTTCCTTATTGAATAGAAACCAGTTTTACGGTATATCTGTTATTCTGTGTTAAGAATATTTTGATAATAATCTGTATTCATTTCATTCTGCTCATAAAATCTGGATCACCAAGGGTGCTCATGAGCGAGCAGGTTTCACATTTTCTGAATGAAAAAATTCGGCAACACTCTCAAGAGTTCATGATACATCACCAGAAGAGAATTCATGCAAGTTTTAAACCTGTGAAGTAAAGCAATGCATATAGATTCTTAAGAAAAACATAAATTAATCAATGGCTCATACACATAGTACATTGAGATTTATACCAGAAACCCTCAACCGAGGAGAACCTTTCTTATTTTCATTATATCGAATTTCACCATTCACCATACAATGTTTTTAGGTATTCTGTAGATACCAAAACCCTAATCCATTAATTCGGGATTAATTTAGAAAACCGCTAAAAATAGCAAAAACCACCCAAAAAAAAAAATTGGGGCATTGCACCGAACGTTGCGCGTAACCAAGGGGGAGCATACTTGGCCCCCCCTTGGACCCCCCTAGGAAGTTCCCGGAGGAATCGTCAGACGCAATTTTCGAACCTAATGTGCCCACACACACACATGCAGAGAATGTAACATATACCCAACATTCTCCCACTTGTTGCTTTCTTTGCATCCAGGGGTCCACAGGGTTATATACTCAATAATGCCCATTGTTACTCTACACCAGGAGAAATTTTATGTGCTCACAGAAATTGTCAATAAATCTGCAACATTCTTCAAAGTGTCAACCTTTTCCAACAACACCTTTGTTTCCTCAACCATGTTTCTCACAAAGTGATATTGAACATCAATATGCTTTGTCTTCGAATTATAAGTTGGGTTCTTTGCCAGGACGATTGCACTCTGACTGTCACAATCTAATATCATTTCTTGTTGTACCAACCCAATACATGAACACAATCTATGAAACCATATTGCTTCCTTGCTTGCATGAGTGGCTGCCATGTATTCAGCTTCTCTAGTTGAGAGTGCCACGACAGCCTGTCTTTTGCTCATCCAAAAAATTGCTCCTCCAAATAGGTTAAACACATACCCACTTGTAGATATTTTGCGATCCAGATCTTCAACCCAGTCTGCATCAACAAAGCCATGTATGTCCACCACTCTATCCAATCTTGTTCTTCCTTGGTAGCACAATCCACAATTGGTAGTGCCACGCAAATACCTGAAGACCCTCTTTACTATTATCCAATGCTCCTTCCCTAGTTTTGACATATACTAGCTCAAAACTCCCACTACATGTGCAATGTCCGATCTAGTACAGACCATTGCATACATCAAACTGCCAACTGCACTGGCATATGGAATATGGGACATGTCCTCTTCTTCTTCCTGTGTCTTGGGACACTGATCTGCAAATAACTTTACACCTATAGGAATAGGAACCTTGACCGGTTTACTTCCATGCATATTAAACCTCTGCAATATCGTCTCAACATATTTTCTCTGATTCAACCAGAGTTTCATGTTTGCACGATCTCTTTTAATTTCCATTCTGAGAATGAAGTTAGCAGCACCGAGATCCTTAATGTTGAATTTGGAGGATAGCTATGATTTCACCTCCTTGATAACATCCATGTTATTTCCTACCAACAACATGTCATCAACATACAACACTACATAAATGAAGTGATTACCAACCTGCTTGGAATATACACAGTGATCATCCCTGCTTCT
>ML779515.1:85236-98566 GCA_009831015.1 Picea engelmannii | reverse complement strand
TCCACTTCAAGATCAAAAGCAGTAGCAATAGATAAAAGAAATCTAATAGAAGTTAACTTAGCAACAGGAGAAAAAATCTCACCAAAGTCAATTCCCTCTACCTGGGAATAACCTTTTTCTACTAACCGAGCTTTGTATTTCTCAACTTTTCCTTCTGCATTAAACTTCTTCTTAAACAACCATTTTCTACCAACATATTTTCTTCCAGCTGGCAACTCAACTATATCCCATGCCTCATTCTTATCCAAGGCATCCATTTCTTCAACCATGGCCTTCTTCCAGAGTTTACTTTCCTCTGAGTTCACTGCTTCCTTGACAGTTCTGGGATCATCATCAGTAATAGATAAAGCAAAATTGGAACGGAAATCAGGTGGAATATACCTCTCTGGTTGTTAGAAAATAGAATATGGTGTGCTCGTTTTACCATTGATGATACCCTCGTCACCCAACCATAGGCCAAAGCCACCCTCCGAGCACGTTAACCTTGACTGAGAATTACTCCGGAAGCAAACCCTAGGCTAGATAGCCAAACAAGGTGTAGCGCATCTTCCTCCAAGGATAGCGCAACAACAATAGTTGATCAGATAGTCCAAACCCTAGCCAAGATATAGTCCAAGCCAACACTAAAAACAGGTTCCTGCAGCTCTCCTCCACACGTGCGCACCAAACTGGGAACTGCAGTGCGCACTAGTTGCTGCTCTGCAATTCTAAGATGTTTCAAATGAGAACTGGCACCCTGTATTTATAGTGGTTCTGCCAGATTTGTTGGGGACGACTTCTCCTTCTGGATATGTGTTTGTTCAGTATATTATTATTATTTCTGGTCAACTTCTTCTCTTGGAGGCTAATAACCTAATATAAACTATCTTCTTGAGCCGACAAGACTTCTAGGGTTATTAGCCAACTCAATAGGGTTTTCTCTTTCTTTTTGAAGTCTTTTATTCTCGTCAGGTTCACACGTGGAGGTAAATACCTCCCACAACTACCATAATATTAACACTCCCTCCTAGCTAGGGAGGTATTATAGGTAATGGTGTTGAGCACAAAAACATACCATTTACCCGGTAGCATCAATATAGTCGTCTAAACTATTTCATGACTAGATCATGAGCATCACCACCATCAGTTGCATCATCTCTCGAAACAATACTTCATCTGAGTAATTAGACATGATGTTGGATAAGTCACTCACACCATAGAGTGATACAAGAGCCACTCTTATAATCTAGAGGAGTAAATGCTCTGAACCAATTTCCATCTGGAAAATCTTTGTTCACCATTCGTCTAGATGGTGATTATTTCCAATAAATTGTTGATAGTCTTCAAGGTAGTTAGAACAAAAATAGAACACAACTGTGTCTATCCATAGTAGTACATAACTACAATCCAGTGGTTCACTACCATACCAAGTAACACACAAGTACTTGATCAACAACGTATAGTCACGAATAGTGGAACATATCCACCACAGTAGTCTTCATCTATTGTCATACAGTCTTCATAACAAACATCTGATAGCAGCCTTCATAGAAACAATGTTATGATATATACTGAATTATTTGGGCCAATATTTCACTCACATCTGTGAGCTCTGAAAGAATATCTGCCTCACAAACAGTGGAACATATCCACCACAGTAGTCTATATCTATTGTCTTCGTAACAAACATCTGATAGCAACCTGCACAGAAACAATGTTATGATATAAATTGAATTATATGGGCCAATCTTTCACTCACATCTATGAGCTCTGAAAGAATATCTACCTCAGAGTAGAATAATGAGATATATGGACTATTCTTCTCAGGCAAGGAAGAATAATTGTCTTGTCTTCTTAACCTGGACCATTCCCCACACTGGGCCATACTTCCTACACTAATCAAAGTGCACCCTGGAGAGAATGTATAACCTTAAGGAATGTTGAGTCTGGACCATTCCCCACCCTGGGCCATTCCTCCTACACTAATCAAAGTGCACCCTAGAGAGAATGTATAAACCCTAAGGAATGTCTGTCCCTGATTGCTGATCCTGGACCATTCCCCACCCTGGGCCATTCCTCCTACACTAATCAAAGTGCACCCTGAAGAGAATGTATAAACCCTAAGGAATGACTGTCCGGACCATTTCCTCTGTTAACCACAAGAGGAAAAGAATGTCCTGCATCAAGCTCCAAAACAAACCATTCCTCATGTTAACCACAATGAGAAATCATTGTCCGGCGAGGCGGGCCATTCTTCTTGAGTAACCCTCAAGAAGAGAGACTTCCCTAGAACACTCCCCATGTTAACCACAATGGAAATTCAGTGTCTATGATACATCAGCAATTGGACTACTTCCCATGTTAACCACAACGGGAAGTGACTGTCGGTCAGAAATCTCAATCCACTTTCCGAACAGGAAAGCATCTGTCCAAGATGGACTATTTTTCAATGAATGTCTTCAATAATATTTTCAGTGCTCCCTCCCAATCTGGGAGTCATTTCTTATTTTTTCAATAAGAAGGAAGTTGTTTCCATGAGCTCCAGTTTGAGTACGCAAACTCTTTCATCCTGGATAGAAGCTTTACCAAAATGTCTGCTTATCTGCTCATCTTGTGGAGATATGTATTGGAGAATCATTTTCTCCTTTCTGGACTTCATCATGGATAATGTAATGCTTGATTTCAAATTTACTTTAGTCTGGAACACTGATTTTCTATGAAGGATTCATGTAGCTTGAACAATAGAGTATATTATGATTGGAAAGCTGGAACATATTCATGTGGCACTTCTTCTATCATCATGAGATCTGATCTACTGAGTAATCATCTTGATGTTATAGGAAATCTTCACCACGCTTCTGATGTGCACTGAAGGTTCTTCACCAAGTTATCTTCTTCTATCTGCATACAAGACTCTCTTTCTGGTATGCCTCAAAGTCTTGAGATTTCTCTTCATACACTCTTTATTCAATTTCTCTAGAGAACATTCTTTGCATTCATCTGATGTAGAATTCCGACTCATGGATGTTGTGGATGATATAATGACTTATGTAGAGATAAGTCTGGTTTACTGGAACAAGTAATTGTCATAGTCTTCTCCCTCCATCTGGGAGAACTTCTGGTTCTAGATCTCACAATGCTTTTATTCATAAGTCTTCCCTACATTGTTTCTTCATCACAACTTTTGGTTCTTCTGCTTGATTGTTTTTAGTGAGTTCATATCAGACTGACAATCTTGTGATTCTTGATACAATGACTGGTTATTCTGGTTTCTCTTTCTTTCTTGGAATCTCCATGTTCTTCTTCATGTTTTTCTTTAGCTTTTGGGTCCATGGAGTTTCTTATAGATTCCATGCCCTAGAGATTCCACTTCTTCCTTTCATCATAGGATCACTGATATGGATGAACAACTAGGAATACTTTAAGGCTTCTCTTCGAAAAACTCTTCTTCTGTGGTTGAACTGAACACGTACTTGTCTTTCATGACTGCTACCATGGATATATATATTTCATCATCTTCAATGGATCATAGGATTAGCTCCCTCCTAACCCTTGCTTCATGTAAGAGTGCATATAATCGGCTCCCTTCGTCTAACAGAATCCACGCTTCCATCTGCATCCTTATTTTCTTCTGCAATATATAATTGGCTCTCTTGTCTAACAGAGTCCATGCTTCCGTCTTGTTGTTTTCTACAAAACGTCATAAGTCTTTTTCCAATTTCCTCTCGATTGTTGACTTCTTTCTGTCTTTGCTTCTTCTAAGTCTCTTCATGATTGATTTGGCTTAATCTTGCAATAGCTTCCACATGATTTGTATTTCATTCTTTCATGTGTATTATCCAATGATATCCATTCTTATCTTGTTGTTCTTCCATGGGTATAGTTCTTCTTGGAAAACATTATTTTCCAAGAGATAGATATACAAGATATGTACAGAGACGATGCAAACAAGATATATACAAGAAATAGGAAGAGTTTTGTTACCTTTAGAAGAAGAAGTCTCTTCCATCCTGCTTAGTCTTCTTTGTAGGTTCCTTTTCTTCGACAATTGATGCTTTGTGTTTCTCCTTCCTTTTCTTTAGCTCGGGACAATGATTCTTGTAGTGACCATACTTTTGACAATTGAAGCATTGCACTTCTAAAATGTCTTTCTCTTGATTTGGCTTCCTCCTTGAACCAAACTTCCTTTTGTTCCTGAAGTTCTTGAATCTTGTTGTGAAAGCTTGATCATCGTACTTCTTTTGGGGTTTTTCTTTTGCATTGATCCTTGATTCTTCTTGAGCACAGCAAGTCCAAAGTTCTTCAAATGTCGGGTACTCCTTCCTTGTGTTCATGCTTGGAGAAAATGCATCCCATGTCTTGGAAAGACCATTGATACTATGTTCACCAATTCCTTTTCTGAAGTGATCTCTTCAATAGCTTGTAGTTGATCTCTTAATTGGGAGATCCTTACAAAGTATGATGTTATGTTGTCGTCATCATTCATCTTCATGTTACGGAGCTCATTCTTCATAATCATAACTTGTCCAATGTTTATGACTAAGAAGATATTTGTTAGGGCATCGTACATCTTCTTCGATGAGTCAAGATGGGAGATGTAGGGTATCAAGTGGTCTTTTATGGAATCCACTATGATACTCATAGCATTGATGTCAACATCTTTGAACTTCTCCATAGTTGCAACATTCTGCAGTTCCTTCTCTTTTCCTTCTTCAAACTCTGGCTTCACGATCTTTCCTTTCACAATATCCAGCACTTTATTCTTGGCAAGGATGAGGTCGATCCTTGTCTTCCACGCTCTGAAGTTAGAGGCTCCATCTAACTTTTTCTCAGACTTCATAGAGTTAATCATGGTTGCTTGACTTGGTCAAACCCTAGATTTGACCAGAAATTCAAACTTCGCGTCTTGGCTTGCTGAGAGTGTCAGGAGATGCACTAGGCTAGGGCGCACTGATCAGTCCAGAGATTAGGTCAATCTCTTCACTTAAGGTTCCTTAATGAGAGGATTAGGGTTTTTGCAACTGCTCCTACTAGTAACCCTAACGGCAGTGTTTTGGGAGCTACTTCTGCTAGTAACCCTAGCGGCAGTTCCTCAACGAGCTCAATATCCTAGCGGCTATGTTTCCTTCTAGCTTTTAGACTGAATGAAGGAGGTGTGGGCCCATAACCTGTTAGAATATAGAAGATGGTGTGCTCTTTTTACCATTGACGATACCCTCGTCACCCAACCATAGGCCGAAGCCACCCTCCGAGCACCTTAACCTTGACTGAGAATTACTCCGGAAGCAAACCCTAGGCTAGATAGCCAAACAAGGTGTAGCGCATCTTCCTCCAAGGATAGCACACCAACAATAGCTGATCAGATAGTCCAAACCCTAGCCGAGAGATAGTCCAAGCCAACACTGAAAATTGGTTGCTGCAGCAACTGCACCTGTCGCTCTCCTCCACTCGTGCGCACCAAACTGGGAACTGCAGTGCGCACCAGTTCCTACTCTGCAATTCTAAGATGTGTCAAATGAGAACTGGCGCCCTGTATTTATAGTGGTTCTGCCAGATTTATTGGGGCTGACTTCTCCTTCTGGATATGTGTCTGTTCAGTATATTATTATTATTTATGGCTGACTTCTTCTCTTGGAGGCTAATAACCTAACATAAATTATCTTCTTGAGCCAACAAGACTTCTAGGGTTATTAGCCAACTCAATAGGGTTTTCTCTTGCTTTCTGGAGTCTTCTATTCTCGTCAAGTTCACACGTGGAGGTAAATACCTCCCGTAACTACCATAATATTAACATTGGTTGCCTTCTTTCTCTCACTGATCTCCTCAATACTAGGGTATGAGGTTCTTCTTCTTCTTCTGCTTCATCTTCTTCAGATGATTCAAATTTTGCATCATCCAACTCTAGCTCTATTTTATCAGGTTCCTCTTTCCTTGGTAGGAATTCTTGTTTGGGCACATATTTTACCTCTCTAAATACAACATCCCGACTGTAAACAGTCTTCTTAGTTTTTGGGTTCCAAAGCTTATAACCTTTCACACCAAATTTATAATCAATAAAGATACACTTTTCATCTTTTTTATCCAGCTTACTCCTATTTTCCTTTGGAACATGTACATAAGCATCACAACCAAACACTCTAAGATGTTGAAGAGAGGGTTTATTTTCAATCCATACCTCGTGTGGAGTTTTGTCATCCAATGTTGATGAAGGTGATCGATTGACTAGGCAACATGTTGTACCCACTGCCTCTGCCCACAATTCTTGTCCTAACTCAGCACCGTTGAGCATGCTCCTTGATTTTTCCATCAGTGTCATGTTCATCCTTTCTGTAACTCCATTATGTTGAGGAGTGTATGGAGTAGTCTTATGCCTTGCTATACCACACTTCTTATAGAATTCTCCACCATTATCTGTTCTCAATACCTTTATTTTCTTATCTATGTGATTTTCTACCAGAGCCTTAAACTCTTTAAATTTATCAAATACCTCGGATTTATTTCTAAGAAAATAAATCCATGTGTACCTTGAGAAATCATCCATGAATGAAACATAATACACAGACTTACCTAGTGATGGAACAGGCATAGGTCCAAACACATCACTGTGTATCAATTCTAAGATCCCCTTTTCTCTTGTAGCACCAGATGGGAATCTTACTCGATTTTGTTTACCAAATATGCAATGTTCACAGAAATCAAAATCTAGAGTGCAATAAGACATACCTTCAACCATGCCTTTACCGTGTACTGTTCGAAGGCCCTTTTCTCCAATATGCCCCAGTCTTTGATGCCACAACATGGTCTTCTTTTCAGGGGCAGTATTGGTCTTGTCTTCTTTATTTGTCTTCTCAAGGAAAACAAAATTGTTACACCCATTAGTATAATGGCTTCCCAACAACTTGTACAGAGTTCCATACCGAACTCCCCTCATCAACACCATTGATCCTCGTACCATCTTGCAAGTGCCCTTTCCAAATACAGTATCCACTCCTACATCATCCAACTTGCTTACAGATATTAGGCTCCTGGCTAGTTTTGGAATGTGCATAACCTCAGGGAAAGTTCTAATCCTTCCATATTTTAGCAGCAACTTAACCCTTCCACGTCCCAAGATTTTGGCTGTCAAGTCATCTCCTAGGAATACATCACCACCATCGTATTTTTCATATTCAGAGAACCACTCCCTGTGAGGAGTCATATGGTATGACGCACCTGAGTCGATTAACCATACATCACGGTCTACATGTGTACCTGTAGATGCCAAGTAAACATCACCTCCTTCTTCAGTGGAGGTTTTTTCCTCTGGGGAAGAGGTACTATCAAATCCCTTTGGTTTATCAACCTTCTTAGACTTGCAATCTTTCTTATAATGCCCTGTTTTACCACACTTCCAACATTTCCTCAAATATTTTCCTAGAGACTTAGATCTACCTGTAGATTTACGTCTCCCCTCCCCCTCCCCCCCAAAGACTTACTGTGATTCTTGTCTTGGGTACTCCCTCTTACAAATAAAGCATCTTTGCTATGACCATCCATGCTTTTCCTCCTCATCTCTTCAGATAACAAGGATGCAACTACATCCTCATACTTCAATGTAGATTGAGTGGTACTACCAATTGCTACAACCAAATTATCCCAAGAGTCTGGAAAAGAACATAGCAAAGTAATACACTTATCTTCTTCTGCAATTATAATATTAACAGAGACAAGTTGACTTACCAGAGTACTAAAGGCATTTAGATGTTCTATCACAGAATCTCCATCTTCCATCCTAAGATGATACATCTTCTTTCAAAGAAACAACTTGTTTACTAGGTACTTTGATTGATACAAATTCCCTAACGTATCCCATAGTTCCTTGGTTGTAGATCAAGCCGGAAAAGGAAAAATTAATCAATTAAAAAAAAAATCACAAGCCAATACCAAGCGCCAAGTTAGAAGGAGAGGAGCATGATAGTGTGAATAATAAAAAAAAAAGGAGAAGCAAGCACCAGTGCCAAAAACCAGCGACCAACGCCAGAGACAAAACACACAAGCCATCGCCCAAGCACCAGCGCTCAGAGCCAAGCATCGAGCCTACCGAGAGGGAGAGAGCATAATGGAGAGGCGGCAAAGTTCGTGTAAGGTTTTAGGGGAAGAGAGCTCGAGAGAGAGTATGTGTAGGGTTAGGTTTAGGTCAGGAGGACACTGGAGGAAACAAGGCGGGCACGTGGAATCCATGCGTACCCACACTTGTTTTTAAATTATTTCCATTTTCTTAATTTTTAAATTTCTTTTAAAAATTGTGCGTGTGTTCTCGTTTAAATTTTTTTTTTTTTTTTTTGTAAAGTTAATTTAGGTTAATTTGATTAAATTAATTTAAAGTTAATTATCTTTAAAAATAAAAAATTTAATTAAATTAATTGTGTATTCAATGAAAAGTTAAAATACATTAAAAGTTAATTAAAATATTAGAGGGTCCATGGGTTTTGAACCCAAGACCACCCACCAAGCGAAGTGCCTTAAGAAGAGCACTAACGCCAACGCACCCTCATGAGTCTTTACGAATAAATTCTTATACTTAAATAGATTAATGGTAATAGAGTGTATTCTGAAGTATAAACTCTGGTTATCCAAGCGTCAGGCTCACGAGACCTTACACACAATTCATCGAGCCAATCGTCGAGCCCTTTCACTCCATTCCACCAGTCAAAGTCAAACACTAAGCTTCAATGCATCGCCTCAGGCTCACTACATCATATGCCCACAAGTCAGGAAGCAATACATAACCACAACGCACAAGCACTAAGTTCCAATGCCGAAAGCCACTCTACAATCCTTAAAAGACTCGCACCTGCAGCCATCGGGACACGCAATTCAACGCATATGTACAACGCGCCAAGGAAAGCTCACGAGTCAAGCATCGGAGGATATTTAGTTGTAAGCGAAAATTTTAAAGGACTTAGACTAGGAAAAGCGGGAAGGAGGCGGCATACACACTAGAAAAGTAAGATAGAGGAATTGCCGAGTATGGCACAAGGCTAGCGTAGCTACAGGGAAAGGGAACCAATAGTTTTCTTAGGCGAAGAAATCAAGCTTAGACGCTTAATCCTAACCCAACCAATCCCCTAAAGAGAGTAATGTTTGTTTACAGACAAGTAAAGAAAAACTTATGCCTAACAATGTTTCTATTTTGAGTAGCACCAATTTGAAACGTCCTTGAACTCACCTTGACAACTTTGGTTGATGTAGGTTAACTCATACAGGATGGTCAGGACTCAAGGGAATCAAGGTAGGGGAGCATTGTCGCAGGCACCACCAACACCACCAGTGCCACCACCACCATCGCCCGAACTAGCTCTCATACTGCGCTCGTTGGAGGCCATAAATGAGACTTTAAAGGGGCGACAACCAGCAGGGGCCGAGGTGGAACCCCCACCATCGGGAACGGGTAATCCAGAAGCGTCAAGGGATTCAGGGGGAGGACCTCCACCTGAAGACATCACTCAAGAATTGCAGAAGATCAAACTTTTGTAGTTTGTCGGGGGTCGCTCCAGTGAACGCGCGGAAGCATGGTTGGAAGGCATGACAAGGTGTTTTGCCTTAAGGGACTATGCGTCCAAATCAAAGGTGAAGATCACAATTTTTTAGTTAAGAGAAAATGCCTTGAACTAGTGGGGCAACCTGGAAAGACAACTGCACCTTACCCCAGACACAGTATCTTGGGAACTTTTCGAGGAGAGGTTCCGAAGGAAATATCTTCCAGCGTACTATGAGGAACAACAAGTAGGGGCATTTCATGCCTTAGTACAAGGAAACAGAACTGTAGAAGAATATGAGATCCGATTTATGGAACTGATCAAATATGTTTTGTATATGGATAATGACCAACGACAGGCAGAGCGCTTCATCTATGGATTGAACCCTAAGATAAGAGCACCTTGTGCGGACGTGGAAACCGTCTTCAGTAGAGGAAGCTGTGGAAAATGCGTGTTATGTGGAGGAACACATGAACTTAACTGGGGGTACAAGACCGACATTTTCACATCGTCCTGGATTCATCGGGAAGGCTCCTAGGGCATTTCCCAGGGGAGGGGGCTCAAGGCCACCTCCATATGGTAACAGAGTCGCGCCAAGGACAGTAGCCATAGGGATTTCAATGGCAGTGAGTCCAACATCTCGTTCATCGCCAATGACGCAGACAGGTCCATAGCCATCTCAGGGAACAGCTAGTAGGGGCAGGGGTTCCATGGGAAGGAACTCATTTCAGAGACAGTCACATAACAGTGCGTAGGTTCAATCTCGTGTTACCTGTTCGGGATGTGGAGGACCCCATTACCAGTGTGACTGCCCAGAGTTACAATCAGGGTTCGTGCATAGAGAAGGAAAGGCCCCGATGGGAAGAGCAAGTAGCAGCCACCATATTTACGCAGCGGTTAATAATTGCCAGGCCAAACATCAATCCATGGTGGTGGAGTCATCAGGTACGCTAAATCATATCAATGTTAAGATTTTATTTGATTCTGGTGCGACAGATAGTTTCATTTCACCATCCGCATTAGAAAAGAGTGGGTTGGCAGCCTACGAGCACGATGAATTTAAACAAGTCGAGATGGCTTCGGGGGGGAAACATGTGGTAGGACCTAGCGTTGATAATTGTATAGTAGACCTAGGAGTGTGTACTACCAAGTTGAAGGTATACGTCACTGCTCTCGGGGCGTATGACCTAATCATTAGAATGGATTGGTTAGCAGCTCATCGAGCTTTGGTAGATTGTTTCGCAAAGAGGGTGCTTTGTGTCGACGATGAGGGAAGGCAAGTAGAGATCTAGGGTGTATGGAGAAAAGGATCATTACACTTTATATCAACTATGAAGGTTAAGCGATGCTTGAGACAAGGGTGTCGATTATATGTAGTGGAAGCAGTGAACGAAAGGAAGGGACCCTCATTGGATCAGTACCCAGTACTGTCAGAATTTAAGGATGTTTTTCTGAACGAGTTACCAAGGTTACCTCCTGAGAGGGAGCTTGATTTTACTATTGAGCTAAAACCTAGTGCAGAACCAATATCCAAGACTCTGTATCGGATGACAGCGCCGGAACTTTGTGAATTGCAAATGCAGTTGAAAGAGTTACTGGACTTAGGGATAATAAGGCCCAGTGTCTCACCTTGGGGTGCACCAGTAATTTTTGTAAAGAAGAAGGATGGATCCTTACGACTGTGTATAGAATACAGGGACTTGAACCGTGCTATAGTGAAAAATAGGTACCCGATGCCACAAATAGATAACCTCTTTGATCAGATGAAAGGAGCATTGGTACTCTCAAAGATCGATTTGCAATCGGGGTATCATCAGTTAAGGATTAAGAAAGGCGATATCCCAAAAACTTCCTTTCGAACTCGGTTTGGACATTACGAGTTTGTCGTAGTACCTTTCGGATTGACCAATGTGCCAGCAGTATTCATGAGCCTCATGAACGACGTATTTCGGAATTATTTAGACCGTTTTGTACAAGTCTTTCTAGATGACATCCTCATCTATTCCAAGAACGAAAGAGAACACGAGGAACACTTACGAGTAGTGTTGTCCTGCCTCAGAGAGAACAAATTGTATGGGAAGTTTTCAAACTGTTCCTTCTTCCAGAAAGAAATTCATTATTTAGGTCATATCATTTTCGGCGAAGGAATCTCTATGGACCCAGAAAAGGTAAAGGCCATTATGGAGTGGCCAGTGCCGAAAAATGCCCATCAGGTAAGAAGCTTCATGGGGCTAGCAGGTTATTACCGAAGATTTGTGGAAGGATTCTCCAAAATAGCGAAACCCATCACCACCTTGCAGCGCAAGGGGGTCAAGTATGAATGGACAGAAGAGTGTGATAGTGGATTCATTAATCTTAAGAGGTTACTAACTAGTGCGCCAATTCTACGAGTGTCGGATATGGAAAAGGACTTCACAGTCTGCATGGATGCCTCAAAGCAAGGGTTGGGGGCCATGCTAATGCAGGATGGAGGATTGATAGCTTATGCATCAAGGAAGTTGAAGAAACACGAAGAGCTATATGCAACTCATGATTTAGAGTTGGCAGCTATAATGCTAGCTCTGAAAATTTGGAGGCACTATCTTATGGGGCGAAACTTTGAGCTCAAAATGGACCATCAAAGTTTAAAACATCTCTTCACTCAAAGGGATCTGAATGCTAGGCAAAGGCGATGAAGTGAGTTTATGAGTGAGTACGATTTTGGTATTTCGTACATCAAGGGAAAGGAAAATGTGGTCGCAGATGCCTTGAGTAGGAGACCACGTACCTTCTCCTTGGTACCCTTAAAGTTCAATCTGAGGGAACATGTGTTGACACAATTCCAAGGAGACAATTGGTATTTAAAGGTTACTTCAAACCTCCAGAGCGGGAGACAATTAGATCTAAAGTATGAAGGATATAGTCTGGAAGAAGACGGACTATTAAGATATCAAGGAAGGATGTACATCCCTGAGAATGGGGATATTCGAAACATCATACTGAAGGAAGCCCATAGAGCACTTTATTGTGCGCATCCGGGTGTGAAGAAGATGTACGCAGACATGAGGAATCTCTTCTTCTGGGTAGGCATGAAGCGGAATGTAGTCCATTTCTTCGCCAAATTCCTAGAGTGTTAGCAAGTGAAAGATGACCACCATCACCCGGCAGGCCTCCTACAACCACATGATGTTCCTATGTCCAAGTGGGAAGTCATCTCTAGGGATTTTGTTGTGGGGTTACCGCTCACATCTCATAGACACAATGCCATTCTTGTGATAGTGGATAAGTTAACCAAGAGTGCTCATTTTATTCCAATTAGAGACACTTACGATGTCACTGATGTGGCACGTGTGTTTGTAAGTGAGGTTATTCGTTTGCATAGGATACCTAAGAAGATCATTTCAGATAGGGACTCCAGATTCACTTCTAGGTTTTGGACAAGTTTGCAGTCAGCATTGGGGACTCAGTTGAACTTAAGCACAACTTATCACCCTGAAACAGATGGGCAAATTGAGAGAGTAAATCAAGTAATGGAAGACATGCTTAGGATGTATGTCATGGATAATCAAACCCAGTGGGAAAAGTACCTACCTTTGGGCGAGTTTGCCTACAATAACAGTTTTCATAGCTCCATCGGAATGCCACCCTACGAAGCTTTGTATGGACAGCCATGCAGAACACCATTAAGTTGGGATAGACTAGAAGACCGAATAACAGTTGGGCCAGAATTGATTCAAGAGATGGAGGAACAGGTGATTCAGATTAGGCAAAGACTAAAGGAAGCACAGGATAGGCAGAAAAGTTATGCGGATGCACACAGGACCGACCGAAGTTATGAAGTGGGAGACCAGGTT
>ML779515.1:69904-83510 GCA_009831015.1 Picea engelmannii | reverse complement strand
TACGTATATGGGGGGGGGGGAGAAACATTAAATATGGGGATAAGATATTAAATATAGGGATAAGATCATAAATATAAGGGGATAAGATAATAAATAAAGGGATAAGGAAATTAATGAAGGGGGGAGAGTCGGTGAAGGGGGAATATGACAGGGAAGAGTCTTATGGGGAAAGGCATTATTTTGGGGGAAGGAGGAAGCATTTGGAGAGGAGGATATATTTCTGTGGGAGATTTTATGTGGAGATCTCTGGTGTGAGGAGTTTGACTTTGGGGGTTTTTGGTGAATCAGAAGCAGGGGGCACCGATTTGCTAGGGGTTTTGGGCACGGGGGCCAGGATATCCTTACGGTATCCTGGAGCTAGGGAGCCGGACAGACTTCTCCTAGCTGGCAGGGAGGAAAACACGGTTTTGGGCAGTGTCAGACACAGTTTCAACTTCAACATTGGACCAACGGAGCAGCGGGATTTAGCATCAGAACCAGGTACTTTATTTATGAAATTGCTAAGTTAGGTGGATTAATATGTAATCTATTTCATGCTATGGTTAACTTAATTTTTGGATTAATTTTTGTTGAATATTACATGTTTTTACACGGATTAATGAAATATTACGCATTGAAATAAATTTATGTTTAATTATACAAAAATTTTAGGGTTTAATTAATTAAGGTTCCTACAGTGCAAAAGGTTGACAAAACATACACCATTCAAGTTGTTCTATGGAAAATAAACTATCATGCCACTCGAGTTTGTTGTTCTTAGCCTCCGGGTTTCCCTAACAACCCATATGAAAGATGTACAGTCCCTTAAACACAGATTACATGAACTCATGGATCTAGAGGAGAACCGAATGTTGGTAGAGTTCATTCAGGTGGTTGAAAAGGAAAGCCAAAAGGCATGGAACAATCGCAACATCCACTATAAAATTCTCCAGCCTGGATCTTTAGTTTTGTTATATGACAACAAATATTTACATTGTCCTCGCAAGCTTCACATCGTTGGTTGGGTCATTTTAGGCTAGTCTACATCAGTGAAGCATGTTCCACCAAGCTAGAAACCATACAAGGATAGCCACTCAAAGGCCTCATTAATGGCAGCAGGTTGAAGGTGTATTATAACCCATAAGAGTCAACCATCATTTAGCCCCAAATCTCAGCTTTGAATTTTGATAGAATATGATTAGTGTAGGATGTACAACAGGTAGCACCTCTCATAGTCGACATAATTTACCTTTTTAACAATACAGAAACCAACTTAGTCACAAAGGCAGACTCCATATATTGACAGTTTTATAGTTTCCCTAGATTTCCAAATCCGGTCAATATTATAGCACAAGTGCAAGTCCTGGCCCTGACCACAAATTCACGCAGGGTCCGACTGAATTTCATAGAGATTTGATTCATTGAAAGGTCAAGCAATCCAATTTGGGTAGTTCACGCATGCCACATGTACGCAGTTAATTATTCCACCACAATCCCCAATACGCATCACTAATATGGCAGATCCAATAATTGATCTCCCCATGTGTTGCGCTTTGTCGCCACTTTCTACTTATTCTCCAAGAAAACCTCCCCGTCAGATCTCTCTTTCACCCCAGTTTACCATTTCCCCCATTCTCCACTCTATATATACCACCTCCCTTATGCTCTCAATGGAGTAATTATCCACACCCCACTTTTTCCCAACCCCTCTTGTAACTTCCCCCATTGTTCAATTGGAAATTTATCCCATTTACACCCTCTTTTACAATTTTCCCAACTCTCTTTCCAGCTTCCCATTCATGGCGTGTCTTAGCAGACTGTCAATACTATATACTTTTCAGTTGGGCCATGCAACCTAAGAGCTCACTCTTCAGTTTACACATAGGTTTCCATTTTTTCATCATCTGCTTGGCAGTGGTCCTTCCCCCTTCTTTCCTAATAAGAATCATCCCAGTTCCACACAATTCCCTGAACTGTGTTTCTCAAGGTTGTTCCCCGACTCTCTAAAGCTTGAATCTGGGTGAACTGTAGCCATGCATCATCACCTTTGTTGATCAGAAGAGACCCTACTCTCTTACTTTCCAAGATCCCTAATCTCATCTCTTGCCATGGATCCTCCTCCAGCAGCAGAGAGCACGAGATAAACTAATTCATCCAGCTTAGTTTCCTATCTCCCTACTCTCACCTATTTCCATGGATACTCACATCTCCAACAGTCAAAATTTCGATACTATTGGCTCTTGATGGAGCCCAACTTCTTTTCAGGGGTCAGTGTTTGATGGTGTTCTTTAAACAGATCTCTCATTCACCTCCACAGACACCATCAAAGGTAACAGGTTGAGCATTTAAATGCATGTACTCCAAGTCCATCTTTCACCATGGAGCCTGTTTTACTCATTCCAGGATTTTGGTCGGGTTGCAACTACAACATAAACAAATAATTTCCTCTTACTCAAACCTGGTTGCAACCACAACTACGTTGGATGTTTTGAGCCGTCGATGAGGATGATTTTCTCTTACTCAAATTCCAACGGTCATTCAACGAAGTTGTTGGCTTGAGGACGAGCCAAATAATATTGGTGGGGGGTTGTTGGCACCCAAAGTTTTGGGTTAATCTCGTGTGCGCATAAACAAAGTTGTGCACGCTCATTCCAAGTTTTTTGTGCATTCCTTTCAAGTTTTGTACGTGCCCATTCCAGTTTTACGTGTGCCTAATCTAATTGTGTGAAGAAGGATAAGAAGTGTGTGTCAGACCAATTTTTGATATTGTGCACCAAGTCCAAGTCTTATCAAATGCACACCAACCCAAGTTTTGATGTGCACTAGGAATCAAGAAGACACACGCCGGAATAAAGAAAGGAACCATAGGGAAATCTTCTTGAATGATTACTACCAGCAACACAAGGGAATGTGGAGATGACGAAAGATGAGCTGGAAAGGAAGTTAAGATTTCCCTAATTCCAGAAGGCTACATAGACTGCAGGCAGGTACCAGAAGCGTGCGAGGCAGTTTTTCAGTAGAGCGAGTGGAGTAGAGCAAAAAGAGACAAAACTCCCGAGTAGAGAAAGCTATAAAAGGACGTTGCAACATCAGAAATAGAGTTAGATGATTAAAGAGTTGGACATTTGATTAGAAGACTAATTGAGTTGTCGTGTGTCGAGCTCACTCTGAGCTTTCGTAATGTTGTAATTCTTCCAAACATAAGTATGAGTTTTTCATATATCTAAGGTCTAAGGAATATGCATGGTGAAATATGTTGTAAATCTAGGGAACTATCTAAATAAGACATGAAACTTTGTTGTTGTTTAATATATTATCCTTAATGTATACTTGTGTATTATAGAATTGAAGGGATAATAAAATTGTAGCAGTTCTAATATATTGTGTTTCATTCATATGTTATTTGGATATGTGTGTGTATTGTTTTACTTAATGATCAACAATAAATTGAGGTTAATGGAGTGCATGAATTCCATTTAAAATGGATACATGTGTATTTAGTCCTTCATCATTGTCACAAGACCAGATGGTCTTTGTGATCCTCATTGCATTTTGGGTGATACCTTCTTCAACCTTGGCTAAATATTGATATCTCAATGCTTTGGGGTTTTTGTTGGTCGACTCTGGATGAACCTTGGGTATAAACTCCTCAGTATTAAGGAATCCTGTAAGCATGAAAGAACGCCAACAAGACCAACCTTGAACCCCCGTCTCACATGATGCTAGTGACAAATCAACTATTGTAACAACAAAGAGTTCCCCCTAAGGGATGTACTCTCCAAATAAAACTTCGTGATCAAAAGGTCCTATGTCGACTGTGAAAGAGGGTGAGGGAACAACTCCCTCTCCCTCTCCTTGGCCTCCCACTCAGGCACAAATGTGTGCATCTCGACCTGTTGCCACTCCTCCTCCTCCTCCTTTTTTCATCATTGTCTTTGATTCATATACAAATATTGTTAGGCACACACACACACACACATAGAGATCAAATAAATTCAAATTATAAAACAAATACATATATAAATGATGTGTATTTAAAAAAATCCAAAATTAAATTTGTTTTGCAAAAAAATCTTAAAAAGAGATCGGTGCAACGCAAACAACACATATGCCTTGACGTTGATGCACTATCACAAAAAAACAGCACCACCCAATGGTGCGTCCCATAGGATGCTCTGCATTTTCTTAGTGTGTTTAAGATCACTAGTTCATTTCCTTAACAAAGACGCACTGCAATGCTAAAATTTATGGCACGTAAATTCTTTATGGTGCCCTTTGTTAAACCGAAAGCATCGGTGTGCCAGGTCTACTAGTGCACCACCATGATGTCTAGCGGTGCGTTGTATTGCCAACACACCACTAACAGGGCCTTACAAAAGATGAACCACGTTGTTTATTTTTCAAAACATGTTGCATTATGTACGTTTAACATTTACACACCGATGCACAACAACCATTAACACACCACCACGGATTGTAGTAGTGTGTCTACTAAGTCACACCTCTCTAATTGGTTATTACAAATTCTCCCCAGTGTCGTTGTCTTTACATCATCGGTGTGTTTGTTGGACTAATGGGCACCGCTAAGTTAAATTTCAATATCGCAGTTGAAGCGGTGCAGTGTGTTACTATTAATGCATTGGTACCACCATGATAGTGGAACATCAAAATTTTACTTCGTGGTGCGTTGTAAAAGATAGAGCATCGGGAACGAGGCGTCCAATGAGATGCCAAGTCGGGAAATATATGTCCCGATGTGTTTTTTTATACAATACCAATGCGTTGGATTAAAATGGTTGCACTACTACGTTAAATTTTATAAATCGCTAAGTTAGTGGTGTCATTAGTTAAGTGAAGTTTATTGGTGTGGGTAGAATCCAATTGTGCGCCAACTATAGGGCGTTCCAAAGGACACACCACTTTGTTTTTATAATTTATCGTGGTGCTCTTGCTTGAACAACATCGATGCGTACATATATATGAGATGCACCGGTGGTGGTTCTCACTGTAAATTTAACACAGTACACACTACATCGGGGCGAGCTTAAGTGTTTAGGCACACAGTGTGAAATTGGAATTTGTTTTTGAAAAAAATGACAAATTTCAAGCTAAATTCAAATTTTGATTGGATGACAATGCAAATAGGAAGGTAATAAACAATTTACCTGGCCTCTATGTCCCGAGAAGGCATGGTTTCACCGTTGAGAAGAAATTAAAATTCATGGTAATTTCCCAAATTTGGAAATGTTTGGAATCTACCAATGGAGCTATCCATGTCGGTGTAGAGCACTGGAAACAATGCGTCTTAGGAAGGATGGTGAGCACAAGTGCTTGCTTGAGAGTTTGGAAGCATGGGATGCACTATAATAATGAAAATCGGTTTGGTAATTTTTTATTTATTTACCCTATGGCGGTGCGCCTGGCGACAATCAAAAGCACCGGTGTGTAATGTTCAACGACACTGATGTGATTTATTCGGTGCATGTATTTTTTTATTATAAAGTATGGCGGCACTTTTGAACATTGACGCACTGGCGCTTTACGTTTTGTGTATGCCCTGATGCGATTGGTTAAACTGGGTGCATCACTACATTAAATTTTATATATCGTTAAGCTAGCAGTGCGGTTAATGAAGTGAAATGTATTGGTGCGGATCAAATACAATTATGTGTCAGTTGCAGGGTATTATGAATGACGCACCGCTTTGATTTTATAATTTATCTCAGTACTCTTGCTTGAATGATATTGGTGCATACATATATGAGACACACCAGTGGAGGTGCTCACTGTGAATTTAACACAGTACACATCGCTTCAAGGAAAACCAAAGTGTTCAAGTGCACTATGCAAAATTGGAAAAAATGGAAATTTTCAAGCTAAATTCAAATTTTGATTGGATGAAAATGCAAATAGGAAGGTAATAAATAGTTTACCTGACCTCTTATATCTTGAGGAGGCATGGTTGCACCGTTGAGAGGAAATGAAAATTTGTGGTCATTTCCAAAATTTGGAAATGTGTGGAATCTACCAATGGAGCTATCCAAGTGAGTGTAGAGCACTAGAAACATGGCATCTTAGGAAGGAAGGTGAGCATCAATGCTTGCTTGAGAGTTTGGAAGAATGAGATGCATTGTAACAATGAAAATCAATTTGGTAAAAAAAAAATATTTACCCTACCGCGATGCGCTTAATGACAGTGAGGCGCACTGGTGCGTGATGTTCAACGACACCAGTGCGATTTATTCGGTGCGTGTATTTTTTATTATTAAGTATGGCAGTGCTTTTGAACATTAACACACCGATGTATATATACCTTAAAGGCACACCGACAGAAAACCTCTACAAAAACCTTTGGTCACCCGCCTCCACTAACAACCTTCGCTATGAATGGTGACGATGTGTTTGAGCATTTAAGCACCTGTGCGGTATGTTTTAGGTGTACATCGGTGTGTATGTACCAGAAAGGCACACCGAAAAAAAAATCCTCTACAAAAACCTTCGGCCGCCTACCTCCATTATAAATATCTAAGGGAAGGATTTTTCAAGGAGGTTGCATAAAAACCTCCGCAAGAAGGTGTCCTCTTGTAGTTGTTGATGAATATAATATTTTGAATGAGTTGTCACAACATCATATTGAATTGTATTACATCTATTTTCAATATGCCATGAACCTTGAGCCTTGTATTTCTCACAATATTTGCACTTTATATGAGTTTTTTCATCTACAACATTGATATTATACACCCACTAATGTTTTATCTTCCACACTTCTCGAAATTCACGTTTTGAGGAGGTATTTCTTCTCTTTGAACTACTAGATCCACCATATTTTCCTTCCTCATCATGGCCAAGGATTTCTAAATCATCTACAAGCTCTTCATCCATGTCTTCATTAGGTTCATCATTCAAATCAAGTATATATGAAACATATTCAACACTAGAAGTTTTTGACATTGTAGAATATCCATAAAATTTGTCCAAAGTTGATTGACCCATCATTTTTTGAAACATTATATTTAAATAATTTACATGTAAACAAAACAATAACAATAAGAAAAAAAAAATGAAACTAAAAAAAAAAAACTTATAAATCAATAAGATTGTAACATACTCATAGGATACCAAATATTTCAATTCATATTATATACAAAACCCAATGTCTACAACAAAAAATAGAAACCATACAAAAAGCCACTAGCCTTACACTTAAAATAAAATAATCAAAAGAGCCACAACCTTGAACACTTAATATGGCATAGGGCACGACTAAAACACTTAATAGGGCGAGATCTCAAGGAAGTGTAGGGTAGGAAACTAGAAATTTGGTTTCATTTTTTTTTAATGCAAAAACCTAAAACTTAAAAAAAAATCTCCACTTACAACTCTTTCAACAAAATAATTTCCACCTTTCAAAAATTGTAGAATATTCTATATTTTCAAAACAAAAAAAACAAATTCCACGTTTCAAAAATCGCAAAGTATCCCATATATCATTTCTATCTGTAACTAAAAACTAAGGGTTTACTAGTGTGTATAAGTGTATATAATTCATTGGCAAATTCCAAGGTTATATTAAACTTAAAGGAAACCAATCTATGGAACCGCTACATTCAAATGGGCTTATTGGACATTGAAAAATATTAATCCTCGTTGGATTCTCAAGTGGATGGTGGAGAATAATTATCTCCAACTTTAATATGTTTAGGGAACAAACTGCAGATCATCAAATCATATAGTATTATGAATCTATCAACATTGTCACAAGGGCGACATTGAATAAATTCAACTTTATATCGGTGGGGATCATATATAATTAATTTATTCATAAGAAGTTTTATGAATTTGTTTTGTTTCTAATTTGGTATAATTTTTTTTATCAATTATACACAAAGGTTTTACCATGGAAGTGTCGAATAATATGGATGGGGTTACTAAACATTAATGTTCAAAAGCATTGTAGTTTCGAGTGGATGGTGCACAACAACTATCGACAACTATGACGCTGTAGGAACGAATTACAAGTCTTAAGTGCATTCATCATATATATTAATTTGATTAGTATTATATTTCGAACGAACGTGGCCCTAAAGGCACTCATTGAATAAGGTCATTTGAATGTCGGATGCGATCTCCTCTAATGTATGTCGTCGTTGCATGACACTATAAAAATTACAAAATATTTAGAAAATATTTAGAAAAATCATAATAGGATTGCTTGATTGTTTTATATCTCAAATTGAGTTTTGATTTTGTTTTTCTTCTATTTAACAATCACACAAAACTAAAACAACTACATGATATAATTAAATAAAATAATTTTAAACCTTTTTTAAAAACTTAACAAAGTGCCAATAGGTATTATAATTCTCTATGTTCAAGAGTATTATAATTCTCTATGCTCAAGACCATTGTTGTAGTCACTAGAAAAGGCTAAAAGCTACTTGTATGTTTGTGCACCATTGAGTGAGAAGGTTGTACAACTAGACAGGTTGTATGTTGTGCACCATTGAGTGAGAAGGTTGTATAACTAGACAGGTTGTATGTTGTGCACCATTGAGTGAGAAGGTTGTACAACTAGACAGGCTAAAGGGAGTATATTTTTATGTGCGAGGTGTAAATTATGTCCAAATGGATGAAGAGGGTGCACACTTAACTGGATTGTGGTGCATCGTATAAAGATATTGTGCTTGGATGATGAATGGTTGAAGATGGAAGTTTGAGATAATCTCACCAACATAGATGAAAGGGCTATTTGTCATTATGAAGCTCTTCAAAAGTAATGCATAAAAAATATCAAATTCAAAGATTAATAAAATCAAACATATCTCTTTTGATTTATGAGTTTTTTTTTAAATAATAATTATAAAATTATTTTAAATAATATTAAGATAAACAAAGTTATACACAAATTATTACTAGGCATGTGCACTATAGATGAAAAAGTTTTTCATTTACAAAAAATTTACTATCACTCAACCAGTAAAAAAAATAAAAAAATAAACAAGTAAAGTAAGTTAGAACTATAAATAGTCATGAATCCAACCAACCTTGTCTCTTAAGACATAATTTCACTAGAGTAGATAATCAATGTAATTGATATCACATGTGATTATGATGTTTAGACACAAATGTAATTTTCAAAACAATATTCTCTTATAATTGGTAGTATATTTATTAGTCTATGCAAGAGACTATAAGAATGAGTTTGTTATTGATTTGACATTAATTTACTTTTTATTTTAAATTTGAGTGTGAAATATAATATTTAACTTAAGAAAACAAATATATATTTTTTGATATAATAAAAATATTTGTTTTTCTCATTTCTAATTGATTAATATATTTGAAATCTTATTGCTACTTTCACATATTTCAATATCTAAAATTAATTACATGTACCATTTACCTTTAAACAAATTATTTTTTTACTAAATAAATAATATTATATGCAAATACATGTGGTTGTATACAAAATCTTGGTCAACATCATAATTATTATACCTAAAAAAAAAAAAGCATACACCTTTTTTATTATGATACATTAAATACGTTTTATGGGTACCAGTTCTTGTCGTGAAAGGGTCAGTGATGATCGCTTGCTCATATGATAAAGGTAATTTTTAAGTAATATTAGATTTAATATTAGACTTTACATGGGGAGGTTGATAAAGGTAACTATTATGTAAGCATCACATGTTATGAATTTAACCATAAGTAAGTTATAATATATTTGAGCCCACGGAACGGGGAGTGTTAACGAGTCACTAACCCGTAGTGCGTAAGAGTCACGTACCCCTTAGTCTGGGTAAAGCTTCCTAAAACTCGCGATTCGACCGTTGGAGCTGAGTAAATCTTGCCAAATTGGCAACTTGAATGTCTGGGTCTGTCCTATAGAATTGCTCATGGAACTTGCTTGTTATAATATATTTGAGTATTATTATATTGTATTATATTTATTTATTTGTGAGATATATAATTTTTTATTTAAATTTTATTGTGATTTATTTGATGATATTTATTTATATGTTTTATAATTATTATTATTTAATTTAGATTTTTTTAATTTATATATTAATAAAAAGTTATATATATCTTTTTCTTTAACCTATTAAATTAAGTTTTTAAGTTAGTAAAATCTTTTATATATTTTATAAGATAAGTTTTACAAAATTAAAATTAAAAGGTAATAATATTTTTTTTATAATATTAAAACTATTTAATTACAAAGTTATTAAATTTACATACATTTTATAGATACATTGTATTGAAATTTGACTTTAACTTTATTCATCATTTAATGCGACCACATTTTTAAATCTTTGAGATTTATGTCATATATAGGATAAGGATAAGGGCTTTATCAAAATAAAAGACAATAATATTTTTTGCTTTATAATATTAAAAACTTAAAATCATTTAATTGTAAGGTTGCTAAATTTACATATACTTTAAGAATAAATTGCAATAAATTTATTTTATAAATAAATTTTAATAAATTTAAATGAGGTTTTTATATTATAATAATTTTCAATTTTCAAGGTATAAGAATGATAGCTACATCCATTTAGAATTATTTTGATGATATTTAATCATCATCAAAGACATATTTAATGATAGCTATAAAGATAAAGGTGTTTCCAATTATGTAGTTGTTTGTGATAAGTATAATTATTTGGTGGCTCCAACTTTGACATGATTTCCATGACAAATTGAAGAAAACTAAATGATTTTAATGAGAAAAAAAATCACAAAATCCCATAAGTTTATATCAAAATAGCTCATCCTACTAATATAACTATGATTAGTTTTTAAATTAAAATTATCTAAATTGTGTTTTACTATGTAAATTTCATTTTTCGTTGATTTATGAATAGGATAATATTTTTTCTTCAATCTAACCGGTCATAATAGGAAAAGCCGTGAGACAGTGCAAAGTACACTTACATAGAGCACGCACATGGAAAACAAGAAAATGTAAAACAAAGAATCAAATGACATATGTTATATTTCATTGGTTGAGTAGTCAAATCTAGTGAAGCCCTTTTGCATAGTATAAATGCCTTGCAACTTTAAATACATAGGAACATCCTATCCATCTTTAAAGTGGTAAATGCCTTGCAACTTTAAATATATAGAAAAATCCTATCCATCTTTAAACCACTTTAAATACATAACGGAAAAAATTTTAATCAATTTTTATATAGTTTTTTAATCCATTTCCACCCAATGTCAAATAGAAACAAGTAAAAACCGTGGGGTGATCCAAATTTTGATGCATGTTACCAATAAACTCGGATCCATTTTATTAGTGAGGAGATATATGACTTTGTGGAAAATTAAGTGGGAATGGATCCCATAATTAAATGGAAAAAGTTGAATTTGGATCCTCTTGATTGGGATTGAGAAGTTAGACTTTAGAATAAAATTTGGTCTCTAGAATTTAGAAGGGATCATTTAAACTTTGACTCTTAATGTATAAATTATTGCTCTATTGGTAAGTTGTGCTTGGGTATAAAAAAATGTATATATAAACTTTGACTCTTATTGTATAAACTATTGCTCTATTGGTAAGTTGTGATTGGGTATACAAAAAATATAGGAAGCAACGTATGTGGAAAGCTAGGTAATTTGCTGCAAATTGTTTTTTAAATCGCTTCATAAGTTTTATACAATTCTCCCCATTCACATTATTTGAAAAAATATATTTGGATGTCAAATGATATTATGGAAAATTTTGGTTTTGTTGTTTTATAGTATGATTTGCCATTTATATATATATAATTGGTTTGATTAGTAAATTGGGAAATTAAAATATCCATTAAACTTTTAGTAATCCAGTTAGTTGTACGACTTATTATAAATTTTCAAAATTTGTTTAATAATAATTTGATTCTAACTAAATATTGCATGATAAATGTTAGTTTCACGACTACTTAAGCTAATCGTTGGACCAATTAAAACAAAAATATAAAATTTTATATTATACTTAAATTAAAAGGCAATTAAATTGTTTTGTAAATTAAAAAAATATCAAATTTTTCGCACAATAAAAAATTTCATGTAAATAACCCAAAAATGGAACGATAAACTTATTTTTAAAAATATTATATGACATAGAAATGAGCTTTGGTTGCATGTAAAATGAAAATTTGATAACAATTACACATTTTTAATGCCTTTTATTTATACATTTATGATGATGATGATGACGATGGTGATGATTAATGTCCACTCACATCAATTGATCTATCACACCTTAAGAAGGTAAGATATTACTTCGATTTCTTTAAAATTGTATTTCCGTGCTAAAAAAACATTGAGAGAAGCGTTCCAAGATCGCCATAGTTTTCATGACTTAGGAGGTTAGGAAGGTATGTATTGTGGCAAATATTTTTAAATTGGGATCTAAATTGAGAATTGACTGGATAATCTAAAAGGAAGTGTTTTTCATCTTTAACCCTCTTAGTGTCACAAAGATGACAGATTCTTTCATCCCACGGTGTTTTGGGAATTGTCCAAAGCTCAGTTTCCACTATGTAGTTCGTGAGAGTTTGTTCTTATTTTAACAATGTTGATTTTCTTCTTTGCACTTCTCAAAACTAAGTTGTACTTTTGATCTTCTAAATTATGGTTGACCACCTCCTTAGTTTCCTTTTATCCTCTAATTCTTTATCACACCTCATATTCTCCTTAAATTTAGAAGTGATAATATTTGTAATATTATTGGTATTCTGCATGATGACTTCTTCTTATGTTCCCCAATCATTTAGCCAAGATTCGACATCTTTATGCCATCCCTGCTTGAGTCGCTGGTGGTTTTGGGTAGAGTTTGAAGTAATTCTGGGGAGCTTGTTGTCGTCCATGTTGTTTATCTTGTTCTTGTAAGTTAGATATCCAATCATAGCAATGCTCTTGATTGGGGAAATGCTTGCTTCTATGAGGAGGATAGTATAGGATAGGGTGTATTGTCCTTAAGTTTGAGATTGTAAGTTATATATAATTCTTTTGGATTTGTTCTATCTTTCTCCAGGATTATCTAGAGATATTGTAGCCCTAAACTTCACATCCATATAAGATAACCAAAGTGACGAGAGTGTGAAAGAGACATTTTTCTTATCCCAAAGCCAAAGGTATGTTGACTTACAATTGTTTTCAAGCCCATAATAAGCTTTCCACACTCCATTTATCCATTTCTCAACGATATAGTTCCAATTGAGCTTGTGGTGAATATCGATTCCAAGATATTTGTATGAAGGAACTTCCTCCAAGCTATTGTTGTCATATACAAAAGTATCATAGGTGACATTTTTGGATTTAATTATCATAACCTTTGTTTTGTCAGTGTTCACAGTCATGCCCATACTAGAGCATAAGTCCTCGAAGATTATAAGTTGCTTACCTGGGTCATAGGGACTCTTCACCTTAAGAACAATATCATTAGCATAAATAAGAAGAATGATGACTATATTAGCGAGAGTCGGGCAAACACAACCTGCATCCTTCAAACAATATTCTAACTTATCGATATAGATGTCGAAAATGGTAAGGGATAGGGGACAACCTTGCTTGACTCCTATATTATAGTTATTTTCTTCTGACCAACCCTTAGTGTTCCTAAACTTGACAA
>ML779515.1:28790-69854 GCA_009831015.1 Picea engelmannii | reverse complement strand
TTATGTTAACTAATTGTTCATGTTAATTGTTAGAATTTTTTTTATTAATGATTCAACATTTTGCAAAATTAAAATATTAAAAATGAACTAAACAACCTCACAATAATTCCACTCTCATCACAATATCACGCTATGTGAAGGTCGTTAATAACGACCTTCCGTGTAATGTCATGCGTTCAAACTATGTCACTTTATTAATATGTATTTAGTTTTTTTATTGAAAAAATAGCATGGTTACAATATTGTTAAGGAGTTTTCTTATTAGTCCTTGCCATAGGCATAGAGGAACTATAGCGATCGATAATTCATTGACCTCATATTAGTTTATCCTTTGACCACAACTATTTGCATAATATCTATTGTTGGAGCTAGGGAACTAAAAACATTGAATTTTATATAATAAAAAGTACCATATATGTAATGATCTGATTGGATAACAGATTGGAGGTCTTATTGCCGGCTTCGTTATTCCCAATGTTTTATATGTTAGCATATCCAAAAAAAATTATCGTATACAGTCTTTTTGAATCATATATTTTCCTTATGCATTACTTGAAGGTGGATTAATGCTAGTATTAGTTCAATATTTGTCTTAGCATTTTCTGCTAGCATTGTCTTAAATCATATATGGTGTTTTTTTATTTGTACTAATCATATTGAAATGTTTAGATATCCAAGCTTTATAGTTCTCGATAATTCCAAAGTTTATAACCTTGTATTGTGATTTTTTTTTTATTTGTGCTACTATTATTGGTCCCTGCCGCGTGTATTTGTATTGAAATGTATTGACATTTTTTTTAGGTTCTTTAATAGGCTTGACAGCTTAAATGTTTACATGATGCGAGGTCCTCCAACAGTCCTGACAGCCTAAATGTTTGCATACCGCTAGGCCCTTAGACAACCTGACAGCCTTAAATGTTTATCTAAATACACTTCTCGGAGTACATTTTACCTCAAAATTTTCCATACAATGTTGCAGTGATTTTGGACAATATTGTTGTCCACCGCCAGTTGACTAGGCATTGTATGTTTCATCCTTCTTCTAGCCTTGCAATGCAATTTCATCATCGTTGAAGCTACATACATTGTTTACTGGTTCGGTGAGTGCTTATTCTTCGTTGGTTCGTCGGTTGTTGCTTGTTGTTGTTGTTTGGTTCACAATTCAACCTGCGCTTCTGCCTTTCATCGTTTCAGAGTAAGTTTCCATGCCATAGTTTCATTTTCTATTCCTTCTTTGTTGTTCAGTGTTTGCAGTTTGCAAGTAATAATGTTTGCTTATTTCTACTAGCATGCTCGTCATATGTTTCAGGTTCCTTCTGTGCATCGGCTACAGTTTTGTAATCGTTGGAGATACATATGTTGTTCATTGGTTCGGTGGTTGTTGCTTGTTCATTGGTTCATTGATTCGTTGGTTCGTCGGTTGTTAGTTGTGTTTTTTTTGCTCAAGTTTACCTTTTGGGGCCCTGGGGCTGCAGTTGGGCATGTTCGTGCGTTGTCACTGGTTTGGTGCTTGTTGTTTTCTTTTGTTTGATTTGACTTTGCAGGGTTGGGGTCCTGCGCCAATAGTTGGAGCTGTTTTTTTTTATTATTATTTTGGCGCTTTATGGTGTTCAGCCCCTGCACCCACGAGTGGGCATGCAGTTATGTCGTTTGCCTTGTCTGGCGAGGTCGATATCTATCTGTGAGATTTTGTTGGTGCTTCAATGTTGACATGATAGAAAATAGTTGCATGAAAAATAGTTCGAGAAGTACATGTGAAATTGCAATATCTATTTTTTTATTAAGATAAAATATATCCAGGTTGCAATTATAAACCATGTATGGTGAAATGTGCCCATATGACAATGCATGTTCTTTATCCTCTACACAGACTGGTGTTCCCACAATACAATTTGTCTTGTACTTGAGATATGATATGTACAACAAAGATTCTGCAAAATTATATTTCCATGTCTGGAAGCATATCAGGATAGTTTTCCACGGAAAACCAAAATCTTGTATCGTGGGCACAATAGTTTGTGTAGAGGATAAAGAACATGTATTTCCATGGGTGGAAGCATATCTGGATATGTTTCCATGGAAAACCAAAAATCGTTTAGCTATGGCCATGGAATTTTGTAATATTTTGTGGCTTGTAATATATTTTGGGCAGGGAAAAAAATTACATATTTACAACTATGGATGGCGAAGTGCAAAGGTTCATGTTTCTGCCTATCTTTTATACTATTCATTGAGTCTCTTTTACTATATGTACATATTACTTGTTCTCCGGTGCATACCAGCTTCCATTCATGTTCATTGTATTTTGTGTGTTCCCACATTCAAACAAACAGAATAGCTGGAGAAAACGACGGAGTCTTGACTACATCGGTTGAAGAGGAGATAGAAAGGTACATGCTTGTACTGTTATTTCATATTGCATAGTTTTGTATTTCATTTATTGTATGTATATGTGTTCACCTAGTTTATAGTATGTAGATGTTGCGTACCTTCCTACATAATAACTTATCTTCATTGCATGTCTTCCTGCATACTAACCTCTGTCATGTCCATTGTATTTTCCCTACATTGCTACATTTAAACAAACAGAATGGTTGGAGAGGACGATGGACTCTTTGGTGGAAATGTAGGTGAGGAGTTGCAGAGGTGGATACTTGTACTCTTATTTCATATTCCAATGTTCATTTTTTCATTTACTGTCTATATATTTGTTGTGCTTGTTCTACTGCTTTGCACCTTCTTCTTCTTTTTTGTTCTTTTCTTCCTTCAAATATAATTTTTTGGGTTTACCTATATGTATATACTACGTATATTTTTGCGTATTCTTGTGTGAATCGTATTTTGTTTGATGTTACATTGGAATGAATATAATTGTTTCTCTTTCTTTTACATGTCTATCTTCATACTAACTTGCCTTCATGTCCATTGTATATTCGGCGTTGCTACCTTGGAAGAAACGGGTTAGTTGGACAGGAAGATGAATTGTTTTGTGCAACATTAGAGGGTTCTGTGGTACAATCTTCGAAAAGGTATACCAACTTTGCTGGTAAATTAAATATACAAACCGGGTGGGGGCATATAATATTAGACTAGAAAACGATGACTTGGCAGCAATGGGGCTTTCTTCCCTCCCCATTTCTACTTTTTCCATTTTCTATTATCCCTTTTGTTTTCTAGTTTCTCTGCTTAGTGGTCTTTCCGTAAATGCCTTGGTGCGTCGGTTGGAGGACTAATGGTTTCACATTTATGGTCACGCTTCTACTTTATTCCATACTTACCCACTTTGTCGATTGCGAGTGTTGGGCTGGCAGGTTCAAGATTGCTACCCTGGCTTCTGGGGGTCCGCGATATATAGATTGGTCGTGGTGCCCCGCCATCACGCCCTGTTTACTGTTACACATTTTTCCAGTCAAAAAATTATAGGCATACAATTTGACGCTCAGGTCTTCATGTTTCCTAAGTATATTCCTTGACACCCTATTTGGTATTCCACCTCCTTCCACCTTGCATGTGACATTAAGAACTATTATGGACAATATACAATGCATATGCTTGTTCATCTACACATGCTTGCATCAAAATAATTTGGACTAGTGACATGGCCATGAGCAGTCAGTCATCCTAGACATCAGCAGATCGACAAGGCCAAAGGTAAAGATGCATAAACTCTACTCCTAGTATGTTTACCAAACAAATATCCTCGGTTATTTATTCATCTATGGCATGATGAATATGTTGATGTCATCTGCAATACATGGTTTGTAGTTCACAAGAAGTATCAACAAGTACAAGTGAAACTCCAAAAATAACGCAGGTTCTGCAGACTAAGAGGTGCGGTTGCAAAACTCTGGCTACATAGCTCATCGAAGCTTTGTGTATACTTGTAGATTTATGCCAGTGAAAGAAGAATTCAAAAAAAAAAATGCACACTACCATTCACTTTAGTTTTCCTGTTCAAAAATTGTCATCGGGTCTAGAGTTATAACACCCAAAGTACTATCAATAGAGGGCTTGAACAACCGTCGAACCGGACAAGTGTTCGTCGGGGACATAATGGTCGTCTATAGCACCTACTTGGACAAGGAAAACAAAACTAGATCCATTATGCATGCTGACATGACAGACAGGGAGGCCATGATGACAGTCACACTGACTATTCTTACACAACTTGTCCAGAAACATGCATAAAAGATATTGTCAGGTAATGTGATATCCATTACAAATTTTAATATATTGCCCAAAACAGTATATGACTGTGGTGATTGTGGTCATATTATTTCGCTCAACGAAACAAGTATTGTGGAAAAAATTCTCGTTGTTTGTTCAGAATATCGTTTCGTCCCGGACATGACTATCAGCCAGCTTGCACAGAGCAGTGATATCTACCCAATCAGAACCATTGGCGCAGTTGTCACACTAGCGAGAAAACTTGGCTCGCAACACATTCTCCATATAAAGGATGGAGAGTCAGACAACGACAAGGCAATGGTACCGCTTTCCATATCCAGTTTTGTCCTTTACTTTCGCATGTGCATGTATCTCGGGTAAGTTACACAAATATTGCATTGTTCCATGTTGCAGCTGCAATTGTTCGATACCTATTCAAATTTGTTTTCGTCAATGGACAACAACTGGATAAAGGGCAGTTTCCACTTATGCTCTTCAAAAATATAACAAAGAAAAGGGATGTTAGAGAAAGGATCTTTCACACAACCCAAGCAACGTTTGTAACAGAGTTGCGAGCAGACATAGTACAGGATCTGAAGAAACTAGCTAGCTCTACAACTATTGTGTGTATACATCCACAGAATAGTCCTCACTTTGCTTATATAAATAGCCTTCACCAAATTTTTGTGGCTTGTTTTATTTTATTTTTTTATTTTTAAGGGGGGGAGGGGGTGCAGTTGTGTATTATATTGTTCAATGTATTAATTCCTATGCTCGTGTTTCCAGGTTGAAGGTGTTTTGGCTGCAGCGAATGCATACTCGGCCCCATTTAAGCCTGTATGTGCAAAATGCAACTCTCCTGCTTATGATTCTGCTTTGATAAGTGATTATACAATTGTTTGTCTGTGATGCGGTGAAAAATGTCCATATACATATGGACATTGCCTCAATGCTGCCATCCGAGCTGTGGGAAACACAACCATGCATTGTACAATTAGGCAGCCTCTATTACAAGATGTGCTTCCTAGGTTAGCAGAATTGGCGTATGAAGCATACCTACAAAAAAAGGCAAGCAGTGTCTACATGTTGCGCGACTTTCGGATACACAACAAATTTACCTTAAATGAGGACAATGCAATATTGCATATCGACTGAAGAAGGAAAAAACAAAAAACATATCGAGCTTTAGCAGGAAACGAAAAATATCTCATGTGTCTCTGTAATATTTCTTCAACACCCAGATGAATGTTCGTCGAACTCTAGTACTTGAGATTTCATGCGCATAAGATTGTTCAGTCCAAAAATGGGAAGCATGGTAGCAAACCCTGTATATCCCATGGCCCCAGTTATTTTCTCGTGGAAACATATACCATATGTAAGAGAACCAATGATATGACATATTTTCTTTGTATATCAAATTGTTTGATGCAAAGGTCGATGCGTGCTACTCTATGGAACCTTGTGGGAACTTGCTTGCGACCTGTTTGGAGTTTAGTTGGTTTTTGGTTGTATGTTTCGTCTGACAATTTGTATATCGCAGAACTCCGAGTGTTGTTTGGAGGACATGGAACAAGAGAATTGCAATTTTTTAGCCAGCTAGCCCGCAAATCCGCCTGTCAATTTGTATGGCGTTGTGACGCAAATGTAGTATGTGGCTTGTTTTAGCACTTTTCCTTGATCGATGAACTTGGTAAAATTAATCTCCTGAAATAATTTGAAATAAACGAATATATACTGTGCGAAGTCCAATTGTTCTATCATATCAACAAGAGGCCCTTAAAATTCAAATTGGTCATTGTTTTGCTTGCGGTGATAGAATTTTAAAAAACTTTGTTTTGTTTCCTTCGTTTTTTTTTTAAATAAGCGATTTAACATTCGTTGATAATTTTATGTAATTAAATTGTACAATATCAACATTTAATATTAATAATTTAGTATTTGAAAATAATGTTTTTAGATAATGTTAGATAGTTGATAGGGATGACCATCCGTAAACAATAGCAATCTTGAGCCCGCCATTCCTAGAGTCTGTTTGTCAATTTGTATATCGTGAAACTCCAAGTGTTGTTTGGAGGACATGGGACAATAGAAGTGCAATGTTGAGCCAGCTAGCCCGCAAGTCCGTCTGTCAATTTGTATATCGCGGAACTTTGGGTGTTATTTGTAGGGCACAGAACAATAGAGGCCCAATTTTGAGCCCGCGAGCTCAAGAACCCGCGATCCAAAAAGTGGCTAAGTATGGAATGAGGGATCCGTACATGCTTTATAAAATCTCATGTCCATACTTCATAAAAGTACATATTTAGTATGTATTACTCGTTTCTCGGAAAATTTCTAGGTAAGGAAGTTGGCAGATACACGTGTTCAGATTTCCACTTACTTTATATCAGCAGCCCAACCAACCGCTTCCCCGTTTCATATTGTACAAACTTTTTGGATCGTGAGTTTCCAAATACACGGGTTTTTCTTTTAAATAAGATATTTAACATCCTTTAATAATTTTATGTAATTAAATTATACAGTATCAATATCTAATATTAATAATTTAGTATTGAAAATAATGTTAGATAGTTGATAGGGATCACCATCCGTAAACAACCGCAATCTTGAGCCCGCCAGCCCTAGAGTTCGTCTGTCAATTTGTATATCGCGGAACTCTGAGTGTTGTTTGGAGAACACAAAACAATAAAAGTGCAATGTTGATCCAACCAACCCGCAAGTCCACCTGCCAATTTGTATATCGTGGAACTCTGGGTGCTATTTGTAGGATACAGAGCAATAGAGGCCCAATTTTGAGCCCGCCAGCCCGAGAACCCGCGATCCAAAAAGTGGATAAGTATGGAATGCAGGATCCGTACATGCTTTATAAAATCTCATGTCCATACTTTATAAGAGTACATATTTAGTATGTATTACTCGTTTTTCGGAAAAATTCTAGGTGCGGAAGTTGGCAGATTCACATCTTCAGATTTCACTTACTTTTATATCATGAGCCCGACCAACCGCTTCATCATTTCATATTGTAATAAACAAATATAAACCATGCGAAGTCCAATTGTGTTATCATATCAACACAAGGCCCTTAAAATTCAAATTGGTCGTTGTTATGCTTGCGGTGATAGAATTAATATCATTTTTAAAAATAAGAGAATTAACATCTTTTAATAATTTTATGTAATTAAATTGCACAATATTAATAATTTAGTATTTGAAACTAATGTTTTTAGATAATGTTATATAGTTGATAGGAATGACCATCCATAAACAATTGCAATCTTGAGCCTGCCAGTCCTGGAGTTCGTCTGTCAATTTGTATATCGTGGAACTCTGACTGTTGTTTGGAGGACACAGAACAATAGAAGTGCAATGTTGAGCCAGCCAGCCCGCAAGTCCGCTTGGCAATTTGTATATCGCAGAAATTTGGGTGCTATTTGTAGGGCATGGAACAATAGAAGCCCAATTTTGAGCCCGCCAGCCCGAGAACCCGCGATCCAAAAAGTGGCCAAGTATTGAATGAGGGATCTGTACATGCTCTATAAAATCTCATGTCCATACTATATAAAAGTACATATTTAGTATGTGTTACTCGTTTATCAGAAAATTTCTAGGTGCGGAAGTTGGCGGATACACATGTTCATATTTCCACTTACTTTTATATCACTAGCCCGACCGACCGCTTCCCCGTTTCATATTGTACAAAAATTTTGGAACGTGAGTTTTCGAATACGCAAGTTTTTCTTTTAAATAAGATATTTAACATCCTTTGATAATTTTATGTAATTAAATTGTACAGTATCAATATTCAATATTAATACTTTAGTATTGAAAATAATGTTTTTGGATAATGTTAGATAGTTGATAGGGATCACCATCGTAAACAATCGCAATCTTGAGCCCTCTAGCCTTGGAGTCTGTCTGTCAATTTGTATATCGCGGAACTCTGAGTGTTGTTTGGAGGACACAGAACAATAGAAGTGCAATGTTGAGCCAATCAGCCCGCAAGTCTGCCTGTTAATTTGTATATCATGGAATTCTAGGTGTTATTTGTAGGGCACAGAACAATAGAGGCCCAATTTTGAGCCCGCTAGCCCGATAACCCGCGATCCAAAAAGTGGCTAAGTATGGAATGCGGGATCTGTACATACTCTATAAAATCTCATGTCCATACTTTATAGAAGTACATATTGTACGACCGGCCGACCGCTTCCCAGTTTCATATTGTACAAAAAATTTGGAACGCAAGTTTCCAAATACGTGGGTTTTTCTTTTAAATAAGATATTTAACATCATTTAATACTTTTATGTAATTAAATTGTACAATATCAATATTTAATATTAAGACTTTAGTATTGAAAATAATGTTTTTAGATAATGTTAAATAGTTGATAGGGATCACCATCGTAAACAATCGCAATCTTGAGCCAGCCAACCCTGGAGTCCGTCTGTCAATTTGTATATCGCGGAACTCTGAGTGTTGTTTGAAGGACACAGAACATTATAAGTGCAATGTTGAGCCAGCCAACCCGCCTGTCAATTTGTATATCGTGGAACTGTGGGTGCTATTTGTAGGACACATAACAATAGAGGCCCAATTTTGAGCCCGCTAGCCCGAGAACCCGCGATCCAAAAAATGGCTAAGTATGGAATGCGGGATCCATAAATGCTCTATAAAATCTCATGTCCATACTTTATAAAAGTACATATTTAGTTTGTATTACTTGTTTTTCGGAAAATTTCTTGGTGCAGAAGTTGGCAAATTCGCGTCTTCATATTTCAGTTACTTTTATATCACCAGCCCGACCGACCGCTTCCCCGTTTCGTATTGTACACACTTTTTGTCTAATTAAATTGTACAATATCAATATTTAATATTAATAATTTAGTATTGAAAATAATGTTTTTAGATAATGTTAGATAATTGATAGGGATCACCATCTGTAAACAATCGCAATCTTGAGCCTGCCATCCCTGGAGTCTGTTTGTCAATTTGTATATCGCGAAACTCCGAGTGTTGATTGGAGGACATAGAACAATAGAAGTGCAATGTTGAGCCAACCAGCCCCCAAGTCTGCTTGTCAATTTGTATATCGCAGAATTCTGGGTGCTATTTGTAGGGCACAGAACAATATAGGCCCAATTTTGAGCCCAAGAATTCGCCATCCAAAAAGTGGCTAAGGATGGAATGCGGGATCCGTACATGCTCTATAAAATCTCATGTCCATACTTTATAGAAGTACATATTTATTATGTATTACTCATTTTCCAGAAAATTTCTAGGTGTGGAGGTTGGTAGATTCACGTCTTCAGATTTCACTTACTTTTATATCACCAGCCCGACCAACTGCTTCCCCGTTTCATATTGTACAAACTTTTTTGCTCGTGGTTTTCGAACAGGCGAGTTACCGGATATGACGGTTCAATATTGCATTTCCATTTTTCCGTCGCCTGCAAACAACACCCTGACTTCCGCGATCTACAAATTAGCAAACAAATTGAAATAAAATAATATATATTGTGCAAAGTCTAATGGAACAATCATATGAACGAGAGGACATTTAAATTCAAATTCGTCATTGTTATACTTGCGGTGAAGCTAACAGTACAAAAACTTAATTTCTTGTAACTTTTCGATGCTTCACTTATACAAACAGATCCTGGAAACTATAAACATCACTCGTTGTATATATTCCTTGATTGAAGAACATGTTAACATGTTTCATGCACTCCATAGTTACTGTTAAGAATATCAATGGTGCTTTCTTACAACAATTCCCGCTTTCGAAAATTGTCATCCGCTTTCTCTTCTGCCCTCTGCTTTTCGTTTCTTAACTTATTCGCTTTTCGGAAAATGTCTAGGTGCGGGAATTAAGAGGTTCAAGCAATGTAATGGGATATGAAGAGAAATATTGTATTGTGAGTATTAGCTCAATAGGAGGATGCCCCCTCGAAGAGGCAAGTGAACAAGAGAGGATCCCTTCCATAATAGGATCCATTATATGGTGTTGCCCTACCCTAAGGGTTTTGATATCGTAAAGTGTGTTTTTCATATATTATTCTTGGATCTATTCTGGTGTATTTTCTATTCGGGTCTTTGGTTCCTAACAAGTGGTATCAGCGTACTTTCCTTGGCAGACATTGTGGGCAATGTTTTTTTTATTTTTGCATATATTTTTTTCGGAGAATAAAAAAGAGGGCCACGAAAACACCCAAGTTGAAAAACAAAATCGTTTGAAACAGAGTCCGGGAAGTCAAGATATTGAAGTTTTAAAATCTACAATTTTCAGGGTTTTTTCCGCAGACGACGGTGCCTTTTTTTTTTAGCAACTGGAGACTAAATTTTCCCAAACAAATTACAGATCTGAGTTCCTCTCACAATTTCACCCAATTTCAAAAAACAAATCAGCCGAAACGGATTCCGGGAAGTGAAATTATGAGCATTTTAAATTCAACAGTTTTTTAGGGTTTTCCAGAAAAAAAGCCACGATTTTCTGCCGTAACTTATTGTTCTATTTTTTGGGTTTTTTCATGACGGTTGTGGGACCGAAGAGTTCATAGAGTGCTTAGATGGCTATTTCCTCTTTGTTAGCGACATTTCTTGTCCTAGGCACAAGAGTATTCGGGTCTGCAAGTTGCACGAGAAGTGCCCGAGTGCAGCATGAAAAAATCTCGTTTTAAGGATTCCATTCAAGTGAGCGGGAGAAATTACGTTGTCAATGGCCCGGATTCATCCATGAGAACAAATCAACAGTCATCAAAATTTCGGGGTTACCAAGTTAACCTATATATAGCGTCAGAGAAAGCGACTATATTTCAAAGACTAAATGTGGGTCGGTCGATCCAGCGACACATAGTGCAATATCTAGTCACATCGGCATATCGGCATTCGGGAGTTCAAAAGGGAAAAGTCCCTCGTCATCCCACATCTCGAAACCTCGAACCCCAAAGTGCCGAAAGCGCCCAGAGTCGGGCCCGTAGTATCGCAAATCAATCTCAGTCGTTCATCCAAAGGGAACACCTGGCGCGCGATTAGGCTCCTCGCCTTTTCGCCCATCGCGATTTCAAGACGCAAGGAACAGCTCCGTCATATTCCCGATGCGCGAGGTGTCGGTAGCATCCAGGACCCGGGCCCACAACATCCCCGAGTAATTTAAGGACCGTTAGATCTGAGAGGGATGCGTGGTTCCCAATTAAGCCACCTCGGCATTTCGCTCGTCGCGACTGTGAATGAGACATGATTAGTTCCTTCCATTCGCGAATACCGAAATCACCTTGGGAATAAACACAAGGTCACAGCTCGTGGTCACTTGGGAAGGAAAGGAGTTGTGCAAAGGGGACCAAAGGCGTCGAGTCTAGTCACTGAAAGGATCATCGTGATCTCCATGCGCCATTTGATTCGACCTCGATCCTGGTTTTTACTTGGAGTAAATGAAGGTGAGGAGGGGTGTTTGAAACCTCTCCCCAGGCATTAAGTGTAAGGTATGGATAATCTGGCAAGCGGTCTGCTCGAGAGGGTCCTGTGTACCCATTTTTCCAAAGAAGCCATGTTGAGTCCTCGACCAACCGGAGGAGGTTTGCACACGCTAGCTCGACACTTGATGGCTCAACTACTCTCCTTACAGGAGCCATGCGCAGTTAAGGTGGAATCTGACAAAGAATACCCGTCTGAATTTGGCTGAAGGGACACCAAACCTTGGATGACTGAGCACGCCGATGTTAGGCGATTTTCTCCGAGTATATAAATTCAGTCTTTTTATTTTGTAAAGCATCGATGGTTGAGCAAGGCTCCCGATTGTAAAGTTTTTGATGAAGCGTTGGTCGCTCTGGTTAATGTATAAGGAATTTGAGACTTCTTACTTTATGGATGTCAGCCTCTTTTCAATCTCTTTGTTTACTGTGTTAGAACAGCTCAGAATTGGAGGATCCAGTCGAGTTTTAGCTGCTATAGGATGATGTAGGTTGGATCATGGTAGTAGTTGCATTGTTTCTAATCGGTTCCTGTGATTTTCTTAGCGTTGAACGACTTGGAATTGGAGGATCCATTCGAGTCACCCCTCAGTTCCTTGAATCTCTGGACCAAGAGGATCCTAGCTTCTGATTTTTTCATCCTCAAGCTTCCAAAGGCCTGTCACCCGAGGCAGTCTTGCTCACCCTTCTCACAAGTCTTCCATCTACCACCCTTTAATCATCTACTGACGGAAGTTGGATCAAGACCTCCCTTGCTTTCTACATACCAGGCCCGGTTTCCTAAGTTAAAGCTATATCATCTTGAGTCTTTACCCATTCGATCACCCCATTAAACAAATCGTGACATAAACTGATGGGCGTCGGGCTCTACTCCTGCTGCAATCCAGGGGTGACTTCTGACGCTAACATTTCTGGCGCTGTTGCCAGGGACGAAGTTGAAAATCTTCCCTAGGATTGAACGACATTGAGCCTCTGATTCTGAAGGTGCATCAGGTATCAAAGCCTTTGAAGATTGCTACTGTGCACCTGGCGACTCCATTGTGACAACTCCACTGTGGAGAACCTGTTGTATTAATTATGGCTTTTAGAGGCAGACACACGTGGTCTCATCCACAGTTGCCTCTAGCTACACCTGAAACTGATCCAGAGGTGGTTCTCAGGAAAGGAAAGGCCTCTGAAGAAGAAGCTTCCACCATCGAACCAGGTAATCTGCCATCTCCTGTTGTAGGAACTTCGTTTTCTCCTCCTCGGTTTCTTAATAGACCTCGTTCTGAGGTTTCCTGTTTCCTAAATTTCGGGAGTGTTCTTGCTGAGTTTTCCCCTCCTGGTCTGGGATTGGAGGGAGAAACCCTTGTCACTCCCCTCTCCTCTGAAGCTATACTTTGGCATAGACCCAGGACCGCAGAAGATTTCCCCACTCCTATCTTTACCACTCCTCCTCTTGTTATTATTACCACTCCTGCACAAAGAGGAGCATCTGCAAATTTTAGCTCGTTAGCCTTCTCCTTAAATCCCCTTTTGTTTCCCATTCCACTTCGAGACTCATCCCCAGTAGCCCCTTCGCGAACCCCTTCCCCTGCAAGTTCTCCTCCACCTAATATTCCTATGGCTGGTGCTAATCCCCCTCTAAATAGAATGGACACCATAGTTGCTGCCAGATATGCTCCCTTAATCCTACCTCATCCTATGAATCCTCTCCCTACTGGATATTACTTGAAATACATGTCCAAGTTCACTGGGGAAGGGGACATAACTGCGAAAGAACACCTAGCTGCTTTCTACAGTTATGCAAACAACCTGAACATTGAAAATTAAGATGTCTGGATGAGAGTCTTCATCCAGAGCCTGGAGGTGAGGTGAGAAAATGGTTTAGGGGATTGGCCCCCACATCTATTGCTGGGATCAAAGCTCTGGATAGTGCTTTCCTGAGGCAGTGGGGAGATAGGAAAGATTTCATGTATTACATGACAGAGTTCGGGTCCTTGAAGAAGATGGAAGGAGAGTTTGTCTCTGACTTCTCCAAAAGATTCAATAAGATGTATAATAAAATTCCTGCCGAAATAAAACCCTCAGAAGCCTCGGCCAAGATTTCTTATGCTAGTTCTTTTAGCCCCGATTTTTGTCTTTTATTGAGAGAAAGAAGAGCCACCTCCTTAGCTCAAATGCAAGATGCGGACATAGAAGTGGAATCCAATGTATTAGCAGCTGATAGACTGAGGAATAAGGCCGACGCAGACAGAAGAAACGGAAGATCGGAAGCCTCAACTTCTAGCCCATTGGTGCCCCACCCTCAAGTGGATGAGCTGACCAATATGGTGAAGTCTCTGTCTACAGAGATGGAGAGAATGAAGGTGGAGGGGAGGAAAGCATACGAGGGCTCCCAAAGCACCAAAAACAAAGGAGGTTTCAGGAGGCCAAACAATATTACTTCCCCGACTGCACAAAGGGAGAGGGGAAGAGACAGAGAAGACCAGAAGATTCAGGCCCCTTTTCAAAACAATTTTATGGCCGAGGGGGAAGAAGGGGAAACAGGAGAGCTTGATCCTGAAATCCATTGCTTCAGAGACACTCCTCCTTTTCCTCATCTGACTCAATCAGCGTATGAGGAGTCTCTCATAGACAGTCAGCTAAATAAACTGAGCAAGGGAGACAAGGCTAGTGGCATCCAAGGCAGGTATGATCTGAGGTCTAAGAAAAAGACAGTAGCACCTGATGTTCCTGAGCAGTCCACTAGAACAGAGAAACCTGTTAATGAAGTAGCAGACAGTCACAGAGGTAAGAAGCCCCGACCTCTCTCTCCCATAGTCCAGAGTCATGTTCCCAAAATAAGAGAAATTCTGAAGCTTACATCTTCTTTTAATTTCGAGCATGAAATTCAAAAGATCAGAATCCCTGTGCCCCTAACTGAATTGATTAAACATGAAGGGTTCAAGAAACGTTTCTCTGAGATTTTACAGTCTGAGATCTCATGCCTTCCCACAGACTCCATCAATTTGCAAGATGAAAAGCCTGCAGTTATTCTAGGACCTATGGTAGAAGACAGGAATGACTCATCCCCTCCCTTCTACACATCCTTGAACATACATGACAAGGTACTACACAATTGCTTGATGGATTCAAGGGCTTCTCACAACCTCATGCCCAAAACTATCATGGAAGAATTAGGGCTAGAAGTCACCCAAGCCTATCATGACCTCTATTCCTTTGACTCCAGGAAAGTCCAATGTCTCGGGGTTATCAAAGACCTGGTCGTGACTTTGTTTCAGTTGCCCATGAAAAGTGTGGTCATGGATATTGTAGTCTCTGATGTCCCCCCCAAGTTCGGTATGTTGTTGTCAAGATCTTGGATAAAAAGACTAGGGGGAACTTTGCATATGGACCTCACATATGCTACTATCCCAGTATTTGGAGGAGAACATAGGAGGCTATATAGGGAAGCCCAACTGGCCTATATAATCAGTGATGAAGCCAACCCTACCAACCATCCCATCTTTGCCTTGGACACTGATTTAGGATCCAGTTTACTATAGCTCACTCATGCTCTCGAGCCTCCTCTTAAACTCAGAAATCAGCCCACCACTCCTCATGAATTTCCTCCCTCCATCACCCCCGTCTGGAAAATGTTTTTTGATGGAGCCTGTTCCAGGGAAAGCGCTGGAGCTGGGGTGTTCTTTGTATCACCAGCTCGGGAAACCATATCTCTGTCATACAAACTAGAATTTGAAGCTACCAACAATGTGGCAGAGTATGAAGCTCTTGTTCTAGGATTAAGAGTTGCAAAGTAAATGGGAATTTAGGAGGTAGCAGTGTTCGGAGATGCAGAGTTGGTGGTCCAACAAATCAGAAACGCTTATCAGGCTAAGCATCCTCGACTCAGAAGCTACAGAAATGAGGTATGGGACTTAATTGACAGTTTCTTCTTAGCATTCAACATTTCTTTTGTCCCAAGAGAGAAGAACACAGTGGTAGATTCTTTGGCTACATCAGCAAGCAGTTTCAAAGTGCCCTTGCCACCTAAATTCAAATATGATGTAGAAGTAAAATACAGGCCCTCCATACCTTACAACGTCAAACATTGGAAGGTATTTGAGGATGATCTCGAGATCAATAATTTCTTGGAGACTGTCGAAGAATTTTCAGAGATGCATATCGACCAAGACTCTGTCTCTGAAGAAGAGCTTGATGGGGGTAATTTTCTGAATAAGATTGCAGAGCGTAACATTGTGCAGCTGCCCAGCAATCATATTCCAAAGGGACTGGTTCCTTTGGAAAGGCTTTTTGATAAGAATGATGTGGCATTAAAGGGGATCATCTCAGAAGATGACGTTGATACAATTCAGTGCAACATTGGCACTAAGAGCAAGCCCAAACTGGTCAAATTGTCGAGAAGTCTGACAAAGGAGCAGAGATCTGAATACAAGAGACTTTTAAGGGAATTTGATGATGTTTTCGCCTGGACCTACGAAGACCTCAAAACATATGACACTTCTGTCATTGAGCATAAAATCCCATTGAAAGGGGAGGCTAAGCCATTTAGGCAGAAGCTAAGACAGATCAATCCTATGCTGCTGCCTATTATGGAAAGGGAAGTGAAGAAGCTACTGCAGGCCCAGATCATCGTGCCACTGAGATACTCAGAATGGGTGGCCAATTTGGTTTCGGTAAGGAAGAAAAGTGGAGAAATAAGGCTTTGTGTTGATTTCAGGAACCTGAACAGGAGCTCAAAGAAAGACAATTATCCCCTACCCAACATGGAACACATATTGCAGGGGGTAACCGGTGCATCTAGGATTTCCATGATCGATGGTTTTTCTGGCTATAATCAGATATCGGTCATGCCTGAGGACAGAGAAAAATTGGCCTTTACCACTCCTTGGGGCACATTCATGTATGCCAAAATGCCTTTTGGGTTGATGAATGTAGGAGCCACGTTTCAGCGTGCCATGGACATAGCTTTCATTGGGGAAAAGGATAAATTTGTGGTCATCTATCTGGATGACATCACAGTATTTTCGAGATCTGATAAAGAACACTGTTGTCATCTCAGAAAGGTTTTCCTGAAATGCAGGAGTTTTGGAATTTCATTAAACCCCAAGAAATCTTTGTTCACCATGCAGGAGGGAAAGTTACTAGGCCACATAGTATCAGCCGAAGGAGTCAAGATAGATCCTAGCAGAGTCAAGGCAATACAAGCCTTATCAATCCCGAGGTCCAAAAAGGAGGTCCAATCTTTCCTCGGTAAGATTAATTTTCTGAGGAGGTTTGTGCCTAACTTTGCTGAGGAGGTAAAACTTATAACAGCCATGTTGAGGAAAGGAAATGAAGTAATATGGACCTCTGAATCACGACGTTCCTTTGAGCAAATAAAGAAGGCCCTGACTGAAGCCCCTGTGCTTATCAGTCCTGATTACTTGAAGGATTTCCTCATTTTCTCCTTTGCCTCACCTGACACGGTGGTCGCTATTTTATTATAGACAAACGAGGTTGAGCTAGAGCAGCCTATTGCCTATTTCAGCCGAGCATTGAGGGATGTCGAAGTCAGGTATGACACTATGGAGAAGCAGGCCTATGCCCTAGTAAAGGCTCTCAAGGCATTTAGAATCTATGTCCCGCAGTCAAAAATCATCGCTTATGTCCCCTCATCCGCTGTTAAAGACATTCTTATTCAGCCAGACATAGACGGGAGAAGGAGTAAGTGGATAGCCAAGATTCTGGAATTTGACCTGGAAATAAAGCCTACCAAATTGATCAAAGGTCAAGGTTTAGCCAAGCTGCTGGCTGAATCCAACTGCAAATCCTTGGGGATTAGCTTCATCAACGCCTGTTCAGAAAGCCCGCAAGCCGATTCATCCAATAAGGATTCTCGGGGTGCCTTATCACTATCAGCATGCACCTGGTACAAGGATATCTTGTATTTTTTGCAAGAATTGAAGCCTCCTGATGGAATGGGAAAAAGCAAGGCGAGAGCTTTAAAGCTCAAGGCGGTCAGGTATTGCCTCATTGACCAAGCCTTGTACTGGAAAGACCCTCTAGGGGTATTTTTAATATGCCTGGACCCGCAAGAAGCCCAGAAGGTTATATTTGATTTCCATAACGGCCTTTGCGGGGGGCATCATTTCTAGAAGACTACGGCTCATAAGATCCTCAGGACTAGATATTACTGGCCTACTTTATTCGTTGATGTCTGCAGAGATATCATAGCTTGCATCAAATGCCAAAAGTTCTCAGGAAAACAACAGCTCAAATCACTGCCATTAAAGCCTATAGTAGCCTCGGCACCTTTTTAGCAGTGGGGGTTGGACTTCATTGGAGAGATTCATCCTCCCTCAAGGGGTCAACACAGATGGATCCTAACTGCGACGGACTATTTCACCAAGTGGATAGAAGCTACCCCTACCAGGAGTACTTCTCACAAAGTAATTATCAGCTTCCTGGAGGATATCATAGCCAGATTTGGCTATCCCGACAAAATCGTCACCGACAATGCCGCCTCTTTCAGGTCTGAGCCTCTGGTTAAGTTCTGTTAACAGTTTGATATTTCTCTGATCCACTCTACTCCCTATTATCCTCAAGAAAATGGACTGGCGGAGTCTTCCAATAAAAGTATGATCAAGCTCATTAAAAATTTATTGGAAGACAATAAAAGGGCCTGGGATTCAAAGCTCAAATTTGCTCTATGGGCCGACCGGGTGACAATAAAGAAGTCCCTGGGCATCTCACATTTCCAGCTTGTTTATGGAATAGAGGTTGTTTTCCCTACCCAGCTCGCTTTATCTGTGGCAAAATTTCTCCAGGACCTTGAAGGAGAGCCTGACCATATGATTAGAAGGATTCATCAGATGGTGGAAGTACAGCAGATCAGGGAATAGACCATGAACAGGGCCTACCATCATCAACAAAAGATCAAGCAAACCTTTAGCAGGAAGAGCAAAAAGAAATTTTTTGAGCTGGGTGATCTGGTGCTCAAATGGGATGCACCCAGGCAGGATAGGGGCAAACACGGTAAGTTTGATGCCCTCTGGTTTGGGCCTCTCAAGATCTCTGAGGTATTTTCAAACAACACTTATAGGTTGCAGGATTTGGAAGGCGACGAAGTTTTTGATGGCCCAGTAAATGGGCATTTCTTAAAAAAAAAAAAATTGTAAGCCGCAACCGGCTTCTTTTCTTTTGTAAATATTGTTTTATGTTTTCTGTTTTCGGCTTAATAAATGACTCCATAGCCCAATAGAAAGGCACTAGATCTGCAAAAGAGTCCTTAGAGAATCGCAGGGACGACTCTATCCCCCATGGAGCCTAATGTTAGCGACATTTCTTGTCCTAGGCACAAGAGTATTCGGGTCTGCAAGTTGCACGAGAAGCGCCCGAGCGCAGCATGAAAAAATCTCGTTTTAAGCCTTCCATTCAAGTGAGCGAGAGAAATTACGTTGCCAACGGCCCGGATTCATCCATGAGAATAGATCAACGGTCATCGGAATTTCGGGGTTACCAAGTTAACCGATATATAGCGTCAGAGAAAGCGACTATATTTCAAAGACTAAATCTGGGTCGGCCAATCCAGCGACACATAGTGCAATATCTAGTCACGTCGGCATATCGGCATTCGGGAGTTCAGAAGGGAAAATTCCCTCGTCATCCCACATCTCGAAATCCTGAACCCCGAAGTGTCGAAAGCGCCCAGAGTCGGGCCCGCGGTATCGCAAAGTGGTCTCAGTCGTTCATCCAAAGGGAACACCTGGCGCGACATTAGGCTCCTCACCTTTTCGCCCATCGCAATTTCAAGACGCAAGGAACAACTCCATCATATTCCCGATGTGCGAGGTGTCGAGAGCATCTAGGACCTGGGCCCACAACATCCTCGAGTAAGTTCAGGACCATTAGATCTGAGAGGGACGCGTGGCGCCCAAATAAGCCACCTCGGTGTTTCGCTCGTCGCGACTATGAATGAGCCAGGATTAGTTCCTTCCATTCGCGAATACCAAAAGCACCTTGGGAATAAACACAGGGTCACAGCCCGTGGTCACTTGGGAAGGAAAGGAGTTGTGCAAAGGGGACCAAAGGCGTCGATTCTAGTCGTCGAAAGGATCATCGTGATCTCCATGCGCCATCTGATTCGACCTCGATCCTGGTTTTCGCTTGGAGTAAATGAAGGTGAGGAGGGGTGGTTGAAACCTCTCCTCAGGCATTAACTGTAAGGTATGGATAATCTGCCAAGTGGTCTCCTCGAGAGGGTACTGTGTACCCATTTTTCCAAAGAAGCCATGTCGAGTCCTCGACCAACCGGAGGAGGTCTGCACACGCTAGCTCGACACTTAATGGCTCAGCTACTCTCCTTGCAGGAGCCATGCATAGTTAAGGTGGCATCTGACAAAGAATACCCGTCCGAATTTGGCTGAAGGGACACCAAACCTTAGATGACTGAGCACGCCGATGTTAGGCGATTTTCTCCGAGTATATAAATTTAGTCTTTGTATTTTGTAAAGCATCGATGGTTGAGCAAGGCTCCCGATTGTAAAGTTTTTGATGAAGCGTTGGTCGCTCTGGTTAATGTATAAGGCATTTGAGAATTCTTACTTTATGGATGTCAGCCTCTTTTCCATCTCTTTGTTTACTGTGTTAGAACAGCTCGAAATAGGAGGATCCAGTCGAGTTGTAGCTGCTATAGGATGATGTAGGTTGGATCACGGTAGCAGGTGCATTGTTTCTAATCGGTTCCTGTAATTTTCTTAGCGCTGAACGACTTGGAATTGGAGGATCCAGTCGAGTCACCCCTCAGCTCCTTAAAGCTCTGGACCAAGAGGATCCTGGCTTCTGAGTTTTTCATCCTCAAGCTTCTGAAGGCCTGTCGCCCGAGGCAATCTTTCTCACCCTTCTCAGAAGTCTTCCATCTACCACCCTTTAATCATCTACTGATGGAAGTTGGATCAAGACCTCCCTTGCTTTCTACATACCAGGCCTGGTTTCCTGAGTTAAAGTTATATCATCTTGAGTCTTTACCCATTCGATCACCCCATTAAACAAATCGTGACATAAACTGATGGGTGTCGGGCTCTACTCCTGTTGCAATCCAAGGGTGACTTATGATGCTAACACTCTCAAACCCTCAATGAAATTCTACAAATTATTGAAGCATTCAAATCTCAATTGTATGACACATTGGATGCTCGATTGCATGACCTTGCAAATGGCCTCAATGATAGTTTTCGTAGTATTCAAGATTCATTGGATAGAATACATGAGAGATTTCTTATGGCGGACATAAGGGATGGCTATAATCAAGAAATATATGCTTGGTATGATTTTGAGGCCAATTGTGATGATTGGTATATGGATAGTTGTCATTTCTAGGATGACAACCACTTTGATATTTTATTTGATGACTCTAATCAACCTTCTGCAGATATCATCAATGTGACAAATCGAGAGCCAATGATTATTACCAGTGTCCATCCTGCATATTCTACAGTAGTATTATTCCTTCTAAATTCTTCTACGACCCTTTTCTACTATGTGGATGGATCTTCTTATTTGGATCCACATGACAGGTGTTAGTCTTTGGAGCATCATTTTGAGTTGGTTAATGGGTTCCAAAATCTTCCACGAGGAGTTCACATGAACACTTGGACATCGGAATCGGGCTTACAATGGTGGTTGGACTACTTCAGCATGGTGGTTTTTCTTTCTACATGGGACCTTGGTTCTCTAGTCTTCTTCAGCATTATGGTCCACAATTATCCATGGGACCTTGGTATATGGTTGTACATCAAGCATTGAGGACAACACTTTCATAAGGGGGATGGAATGTTAGGTATCTAGAGAGGTAGTAGTGGTGGCCCAGAGGGCCCATAGTGATAATAGTGGAGGCAATTCAATGTAAGGTGGACTAGGTCCACTATATTATTAAATAAGACCCACTATGGTAGTTAGATATAATAAATGTAAGAGGACTTCTTAGAAGGTTCTACTTCTAGAATATTCCTCCTCTAGAATAATCTTAGGTGATGGTAGCACTATATAAAGAGGTTCAAGCAATGTAATGGGATATGAAGAGAATTATTGTATTATGAGTTGTAGCTCAATAGGAGGATGCCCCCTCGAAGAGGCAAGTGAACAGGAGAGGATCTCTTCCATAATAGGATCTATTGTATGGTGTTTCCCTACCCTAAGGGTTTTTATATAGTAAAGTGTGTTTTTCATATATTCTTCTTGGATCTATTCTGGTGTATTTTCTATTCAGATCTTTGGTTCTTAACAGGTATATCTTCTGACCCTTTTTTTTGTAACCCACCCGACTGCGTTCCATACTTGGGCATTTCTTGGAATCTGTTTCGCGGGTTGGCGGGTGAACGAAATGTATAATGCTTGGTTGCTCTTCGCCATCACCGCTACCTTCGTACTTATTTCCAAATATGCAATTATTAAGATTTAATGCTAGTAGTTCATCCTACATGAACCGTTAAGATTGTCATTAATGTCTGGAAGGCTGGAGAAGATTTGCCATTACTACGAATTAAACTAAGATTTGCGAAGAAGAGTGTTATCCTTTCCAAGTATTCATTTCAAACATGATGCAATCTGTTTCATGCGTCGGTCGGTTGGTGCCTTTAATAAATCTCTAATTCTTAATCTCTCTTCATCGTCACTGCCACCTTCGCACTTTTTTCTAAATATGCAATTAGTGAGATTTAATGGTAACAACTCATTACCCACGAACCCTGGAGATTGTCATTGATCAGTGAAAGGCTCGAGGAGATCTTCCATTGATACACATTAAACCATGATCTGCTGAGGGTTATATTATCCCTCCCCAATTTTCATTTCAAACATCATCTGGAGCAAACAGAGATTCTCATTAACTTGTGGCAGCAGTTTTGTCCAGATACAGTAAACACATTCGGGCATGATGGCCAGAGGTTCAAGTATTCCAGGGCATATTCTTACTACTCATCTCCCTCTGCCTAGGAACAAAAAAGGATATGGTCCCTTGGTACATCGAGAGATATATTTCAAGCCAAAGAATTCCAAGGCAACCCTGTCTGCTTAGAGAACCTGCCCAGTTGCATTGATGGCTGACGTAGATGTTGATGTCATGGATTCTGAGCTGGAAGAAGATGATATGATGCGCAATGATACGACAATGGATGATGGCAATGCAAGGACTGTTCCCACTCCTGCACCCAAATTGAAATCAACCATAACAGACAGAACTTCCTGGCTTAGTGATGGTGATCCCAACAACACCAAAAGAAGGATTTTCAGAAAAGAAATCGACGTTGAACACAATAGTCGCTTTGCAGCTCGAAAGTAGGAATTCTAGAGGACCAAATTAGTTTGTTCTGGGAGGAAGACTTTCACTGTAAAGAAATGATATGTTGATGCTCCCAGAGATATATTTCAAGCCAAAAAATATTCAATTGCGGGACTACTATCCTGTTCTTTGGATATACAATTAACATCTTTGGGAATGAGGACCAGAACTCCCACTTGTGCAAGGCATATTTCTACTAGTCATCTCCTTCCACCCAAAATGGACTAATTTGGGCCTCTAAAATTGCACGTTCAACCTGTGTCCCTTAAGTTTGTTCGACTGTGGAGAGGCAGTTTCTTGGTGTGTCTTAACTTTCAATTAAGGGCTATTCCATTTTCCCTGCAACGTTTTTCATCTTCTTCCTCACGGGAAGCTTCTGAGAACTATCAATTTTACCACATGATGATCCATCGAGGAGAAAACTGCAAGGATTTCCTAAAAAAAAGGCATGGTAATCAGTTTTGTATGCATGTTGAAGAGCATCTCGATAGCTCCTGCATATTGCAGATCTCGTGCCTGTGTTTGTGGCAGATACATTCAATGTTTTGGCCCAAAGAACTGGGTCGAATTTCTAAGGATAGATGTACAGTACTCATTTTTATTTTTTTTAAATGGATTTTCTATTAAAAAAATTTGCCTTAGAGTCTTCGTTGTTGCTTCTTTTCGGGATTTAACGGCTCTTCTCATTGGCACAGTTCGGTGGTATCGTAGTTCTTCGATATTGTATTTACTTAGGTAATTTGTTCTAATATGGAGCGTCTAACAATTATATGACAATGTACTGTGTCAATCCACCAGGCTTTTATTCAAACAAAAAATGGATTACACACAACTTCAAACCAACGTTCAATTCTATTCACAATGCATATAGAACATAGCAATACCAAATTACAATGTTGCAGTAAAATTGTCAATCTTGTTTCTAGACATGCAATTATTAAGCTTTAATGCTAACAACCCATAATGCAAGAAGTTTAATACTTAAGTTAATATGTTACAGTCATGGAAGAATGTATCAAGAACACACTTACACCCACACGTTGCAATAAAATCTAATCTTCAACAAAGCATTTGTTGACAATTAGTAGAAAATGATGGTTTTGCAACAAAGGGGCTTGTTTGAAACCAATTCGCGCTTATGAAAAATGCCTTCCGCCTTTCTATTTTCCCACTCTTTTATCCCATGTAGTTTCTCTTCCTGGTTACTTAATTGTTTTTTTTTTTCTGAAAATGCCTTGTTGTGCGGGTTGGCAGATTCACGCATTTCGACTGAGCGCTTCCCCTTTGTGTAAATTGGGCCTCTATTGTTATGTGTCCTACAGGTAGCACCCAGAGTTTCGCGATATACAAATTGACAAGCGGACTTGCGCGCTGGCTGGCTCAACATTACACTTCTATTTTTCCGTGACCTCAAAACAACATTCGGAGTTCCACGATATACAAATTGACACACAGACTCCAGGGCTGGCGGGCTCAAGATTACGATTGTTTACAAATGGAAAATTGTTAAAACAAGCCACATATTACATTTGCGTCACAGAGGTTATATTAAAGGGCAAAGCATGTCCTCTATAGTTTTGTATCCTACAAACAACACCCATAGTTCTGCACTATACAAATTGACAACCAGACTTGCAGGCTCGTTGGCTAAAAAAATGACTCGGAGTTCCGCAATATACAAATTGACAGAAGAAGCATACAACCAAGAACCAAGTAAACTCGCGGATTGTCGTATTCCTAGCCATTGTTTTCTGTGCTCGCCACCTTCGCACTTCTTTCCAAGTATATATCTTAGTAGGAAATGGGATATCTGTTATATATGTGAATATATTGGCCCCTCTTTTCTGTCTTCTATACTTAGCCAAATATTTGTTTCTCTTTTCCCTAAACTTTATCCTTCTCATCACTTATTCGTTTTTTCCAAAATGTCTGGCTGCACAGGTAGGCGGACATTTTACACTGAAAACTTCTGAGACATACAATTTAACCGTCGGGTCCTCACGTCTTTTGTGGAACTATTGTCACCCCATTTTGAAGCCTGTCTATCCACTTTCCATACTTCACCATTTCTTTGAATTCCTTTCGTGGATCATCGGTTTGGTGGGTTCAAGAAATATCCAGTTCCTAATCGTTGTTTCTCGTGCTCGCACCCTTTTTCAATTAGCAATTAGCAATTATATATAAGAGGTGCGTCGTTGGGTTGGTCCGTTCATGAAAACTTCAATCCTCGCTTCCGAAAATGAGTCTGCTCGACCGTTTCCCTTTCCATACTTATCCACTTTCCCAGAATTCCACAAATATACAAATCGGTCGTTGAACTGCCCCATCATGTTGTCTTCCGTTTTACACGTTTTGCAGTCAAAATTTTCGATACATAAAATTTGACCGTCGAACACTCACCTCTCCTGAGTATCCCCCGTTACCCTATTTTGAATCCTATTCGACCGCTTTTCAGACCTTTCCATTCGTTCCTTGCTCTCCCCTGTCTCTGTGACCTTCCCACTTGTCTATAATAATAAAAAAATGTTTATATATATATATATATATATATATATATATATATATATATATATATATATACATATCTTGTTTCTAAATATGCAATTACTGACATTTAATTCTAACAACTCATCATTCAAGAACCATATAGATTGTCATTGATGGGTGAAAGGCTCGAGGAGATCTTCTATTAATATGCATTAAACCAAGATTTGTGGGGGGTTATATTATCCCTTCCGAGTGTTGATTTCAAAATCATGAAATGTCTTTCGCACGTCGTCCGCTTGGCACGTTCATGAAACCTCCAATCCTTAATTGCTCTTCATCGTACCCGCCACCTTCGCATTTCTAAATATGAAATAAGTAAGCTTTACTGCTAACATTTCATCATGCACCACCCATACAGATTGTCATTAATCAACGAGCGGGTCGAGGAGCTTTCCCATTCATAAGCATTTAACCAAGATTTTGCGGAGAGTTACATTATCGGCTCAAACTGTTCATTTCAACCATCATCTGGAGCAAACCAACGTTCTCATAAACCTATGGCATCAACTCGACAACAGTTCTGTAAAGATACAATGAACATCTTCAGGCACGAGAACGAGAACTTCCAGTGGTCCAGGGCATATTATTATTACTCAACCCCTGTCGCCCAGAACCAAGTAATTTGGACCTCTGGGATTGCTCGTGCAGGCTGTGTCCCTGAAGTCTTTTACTGTAAGGAGATGGTCTCTTGGTGCGCTGATAAATTTATTTCAAACAAAATATTATTCCACTGCGGGACCGCTCCTCTATTTCTTTGTAACCTCAGGCCTTCCGCCAGATGTTAAGATTGTTGGAGCCAACATTGACGTTCAGAGGAGAAGATTGCAAACAATTCCTAGCAAAGAATAATAACGGGTTCGACCTCTTTCCCCATTTATTGGAAGACCCGATTGTAGTTCCTATGTTAGAATATGAAAGATTGTGTACTTGATTGCTCTTCGTCGTACCCGCCACCTTCGCATTTCTAAATATGCAATAAGTAAGCTTTATTTCTAACATTTCATCATGCACCACCCATACAGATTGTCATTAATCAACGAACGACTCGAGGAGCTTTCCCATTCATAAGCATTTAGCCAAGATTTTGCGGAGAGTTACATTATCGGCTCAAACTGTTCATTTCAACCATCATCTGGAGCAAACCAACGTTCTCATAAACCTATGGCATCAACTCGACAACAGTTCTGTAGAGATACAATGAACATCTTCAGGCACAAGGACCAGAACTTCCAGTGGTCCAGGGCATATTATTATTACTCAACCCCTGTCGCCCAGAACCAAGTAATTTGGACCTCTGGGATTGCTCGTGCAGGCTATGTCCCTAAAGTTTTTGACTGTAAGGAGATGGTCTCTTGGTGCACCGATAAATTTATTTCAGACAAAATAATTATTCCACTGCGGGACCGCTCCTCTATTTCTTTGTAACCTCGGGTCTTCCGCCAGATGTTAAGATTGTTGGAGCCAACATTGACGTTCAGAGGAGAAGATTGCAAACAGTTCCTAGCAAAGCATAATAACGGGTTCGACCTCTTTCCCCATTTACTGGAAGACCCGATTGTAGTTCCTATGTTAGAATATGAAAGATTGTGTGCTTGATTGCTCTTCGTCGTACCCGCCACCTTCTCATTTCTAAATATGCAATAAGTAAGATTTACTGCTAATATTTCATCATGCACCACCCATACAGATTGTCATTAATCAACGAACGGCTCGAGGAGCTTTCCCATTCATAAGCATTTAACCAAGATTTTGCGGAGAGTTACATTATCGGCTCAAACTATTCATTTCAACCATCATCTAGAGCAAACCAACGTTCTCATAAACCTATGGCATCAACTCGACAACAGTTTTGTAGAGATACAATGAACATCTTCAGGCACAAGGACCAGAACTTCCAGTGGTCCAAGGCATATTATTATTACTCAACCCCTGTCACCCAGAACCAAGTAATTTGGACCTCTGGGATTGCTTGTGCAAGCTGCGTCCCTGAAGTTTTTGACTGTAAGGAGATGGTCTCTTGGTGCACCGATAAATTTATTTTAGACAAAATAATTATTCCACTGTGGGACCGCTCAACATTGCACTTCTATTTTTCCGTGACCTCAAAACAACATTCAGAGTTCCACGATATACAAATTGACACATAGACTCTACGGTTGGCGGGCTCAAGATTGTGATTGTTTACGGATGGAAAATTGCTAAAACAAGCCACATACTACATTTGCGTCACAGAGGTTATATTAAAGGGAAAAGCATGTCCTCTATAGTTTTGTATCCTACAAACAACACCCATAGTTCTGCACTATACAAATTGACAACCGGACTTGCAGGCTCGCTGGCTAAAAAAATGACTCGAAGTTCCGCAATATACAAATTGACAGACGAAGCATACAACCAAGTACCAAGTAAACTCGTGGATCATCGTATTCCTAGCCGTTGTTTTCTGTGCCCGCCACCTTCACACTTCTTTCCAAGTATATATCTTGGTAGGAAATGGGATATCTGTTATATATGTGAATATATTGGCCCCTCTTTTCTGTCTTCTATACTTAGCCAAATATATGTTTCTCTTTTCCCTAAACTTTATCCTTCTCATCACTTATTCATTTTTTCGAAAATGTCTGGTTGCACGGGTAGGCGAACATTTTACACTGAAAACTTCTGAGACATACAATTTAACCGTCGGGTCCTCACATCTTTTGTGGAACTATTGTCACCCCATTTTGAAGCCCGTTTGTCCGCTTTCCATACTTCGTCATTTCTTTGAATTCCTTTCGTGGATCATCGGTTTGGTGGGTTCAAGAAATATCCAGTTCCTAATCGTTGTTTCCCGTGCTCACACCCTTTTGCAATTAGCAATTAGCAATTATATATAAGAGGCGCGTCATTGGGTTGGTCCGTTCACAAAAAATTCAATCCTCGCTTCCGAAAATGAGTCTGCTCGACCGTTTCCCTATTCCATACTTAGCCACTTTCCCGGAATTTCGCAAATATAAAAATCGGTCGCTGAACTGCCCCATCATGCTCTCTTCCGTTTTACACGTTTTGCATTTAAAAATTCTGATACATAAAATTTGACCATCAAACACTCGCCTCTCCTGAGTATCCCCCGTTACCCTATTTTGAATCATGTTCGACCGCTTTTCAGACCTTTCCATTCGTTCCTTGCTCTCCCCTGTCTCTGTGACCTTCGCACTTGTCTATAATAAAAAAAAAATGTTTTAATATATATATATATATATATATATATATATATATATACATATCTTGTTTCTAAATATGCAATTACTAACATTTAATTCTAACAACTCATCATGTAGGAACCATATAGATTGTCATTGACGGGTGAAAGGCTCGAGGAGATCTTCTATTAATATGCATTAAACCAAGATTTGTGGGGGGTTATATTATCCCTTCCGAGTGTTGATTTCAAAATCATGAAATGTCGTTCACACATCGTCCGCTTGGCACGTTCATGAAACCTCCAATCCTTAATTGTTCTTCATCGTACCCACCACCTTTGCATTTCTAAATATGCAATAAGTAAGCTTTACTGCTAACATTTCATCATGCACCACCTGTACAGATTGTCATTAATCAACGAATGGCTTGAGGAGCTTTCCCATTCATAAGCATTTAACCAAGATTTTGTGGAGGGTTACATTATCGGCTCAAACTGTTCATTTCAACCATCATCTGGAGCAAACCAACGTTCTCATAAACTTATGGCATCAAATCGACAACAGTTCTGTAGAGATACAATGAACATCTTCAAGCACGAGGACCAAAACTTCCAGTGGTCCAGGGCATATTATTATTACTCAACCCTTGTCGCCCAGAACCAAGTAATTTGAACCTCTGGGATTGCTCGTGCAGACTGTGTCCCTGAAGTTTTTTACTGTAAGGAGATGGTCTCTTGGTGCGCCGATAAATTTATTTCAGACAAAATAATTATTCCACTGTGGGACCACTCCTCTATTTCTTTGTAACCTCAGGTCTTCCGCCAAATGTTAAGATTGTTGGTGCCAACATTGACGTTCAGAGGAGAAGATTGCAAATAGTTCCTAGCAAAGCATAATAACGGGTTCGACCTCTTTCCCCATTTATTGGAAGACCCGATTGTAGTTCTTATGTTAGAATATGAAAGATTGTGTGCTTGTTTTACCATTGACAACACCCTTGTCACCCAACCATAGGCCGAAGCCACCCTCTGAGCACCTTAACCTTGACAGGGAATCATTTCGGAAGCAAACCCTAGGCTAGATAGCCAAACAAAGGGTAGCACACCTTTCCCCAAGGATAGTGCACCAACAAGAGCTGATCAGATAGTCCAAACCCTAACCAAGAGATAGTCCAATCCAAACGTGATCTGCTAGTTGCAGCAGTTGCAATGGCAACTCTCCTCAAACCTGCGCACAAGACTGGGCACTGCAGTGCGCACAAGACTGGGCACTACAATTCTGAGACTCCCTGCCAGAATGAGAACTGGCCTCCTGTATTTATACTAATTCTGGATAACTACCTGGGTTGACTTCTCATTCTGGGTATGTGTCTGTTCAATATATATTATTATTTTTGGCCAACTTCTTCGCTTGGAGGCTAATAACCTAATATAAATTATCTTCTTGAGCCAAAAAAATTTCTAGGGTTATTAGCCAACTCATTAGGGTTTCTTCTTTCTTCCCAGAGTATTCTATCCTTATCAAGTTTACACGTGGAGGTAAATACCTCCCGCAAATACCATAATATCAACACTCCCTCCTAGCTAGGGAGGTATTACAGGTAATGGTCTTGAGCACAAAACATACCATTCACCTGGTAACATCAACATAGTTATATAGACTAGATCATGACTATATCATGAGCACCATCATCATCATCAGTGTCGTCAGTGGCATCATCTCTCAAAACCATAATATATCTGAGTAATCAGACATGATTCTCATTCCACAAAGTGATACAAGACCCATTCTTCTAATCTAGAAAAGTAAATGCTTTGAACCATTTTCCATCTGGAAAATCTATGTTCATCATTCATCTGGCTGATGATTATCTCCAATAAACTGTTGATAGTCTTCAAGGAAATCAAAACAAAAATAGAACACAATTGTGTCTATCCATAGTAGTACATAACTACAATACAGTATACACTACCACACCAAGTAACACACACGTACTTGATCAACAACGTATAGTCACAAACAGTGGAACATATCCACCACAGTAGTATACATCTATTGTCATACAATATTCATAACAAACATCTGATAGAAACCTACACAGAAACAATGTTATGATATAAACTGAATCATCTGGGCCAATATTTCACTCACATCTATGAGATCTGAAAGAATATATGCCCTCAGAGTAGAACAATGAGATATCTGGACTATTCTTCTCAAGCAAGGAAGAATAATTGTTTTGTCTTATGAACCTGGACCATTCCCCACCCTAAGCCATTCTGCCTACACTAATCAAAGTGCACCCTGGAGAGAATGTATAAACCCTAAGGAATGTTTGTCCCTGATTATTGAGCCTGGACCATTCCCCACCCTGGGCCATTCCTCCTACATTATCAAAGTGCACCCTGGAGAGAATGTATAAACCCTAAGGAATGCATGTCCCTAATTGTTGAGCCTGGACCATTCCCCACCCTGTGCCATTCCTCCTACACTAATCAAAGTGCACCCTGGAGAGAATGTATAAACCCTAAGGAATGCATATTCCTGATTGTTGAGCCTAGACCATTCCTCCTACACTAATCAAAGTGCACCTTGGAGAGAATGTATAAACCCTAAGGAATGATTGTCTGGACCATTTCCTCTGTTAACCACAAGAAGAAAATATTGTCCTGTATCAACCTCCAAAACAAACCATTCCTCATGTTAACCACAATGAGAAATCGTTGTCCAGGGAGGCGGGCCAGTCTTCTTGAGTAACCCTCAAGAAGAGAGACTGCCCTAGACCACTCCCCATGTTAACCACAATGGGAAGTCGATGTCTATGATACATCAACAATCTGAACCATTTCCCATGTTAACCACAATGGGAAATCGATGTCTGTCAGAAATATCAATCCACTTTCCGAACAGGAAAGCATCTGTCTAAGATGGACTATTTTTCAATCTTGAAAATGAATTTCCTCAATAATATTTTCAGTGCTCCCTCCCAACCTGGAAGTCATCTCTTCCATTTTTTTAATAAGGAAGTCATCTCCACGAGCTCAAGCTTGAGTACACAAATTATTTCATCTTGGATTGAAGCTTTACCAAAATGTTTGCTTATCTGCTCATCTGTGGAGATATGTATTAGAGAACCACTTTCTCCTTTCTAGACTTCATCACGGATAATGTAATGCATGATTTTAAATGTACTTTAGTCTGGAAAATTGATTTTATGTGAAGGCTTCATGCAACTCTGAACAATAGAGTATATCATTGTTGGAAAACTGGAACATATCCATGTGGCACTTCTTCTGTCATCATGAGATCTGATCTACTGAGTAATCATCTTGATGTTATAGGAAATCTTCACCACGCTTCTGTTGTGCACTGGAGGTTCTCCACCAAGTTATCTTCTTCTATCTACATACAAGGGTCTCTTTCTGGTATGCCTCAAAGTCTTGAGATTTGTCTTCATACGCTCTTTATTCAATTTCTCTGGAGAACATTCTTTGCATTCATCTGATGTAGAACTCCAACTCATGGATGTTGCGAATGATATAATGACTCATGTAGAGATAAGTCTAGTTTACTGGAACAAGTAATCATCATAGTATTCTCCCTCCATCTGGGAGAACCTCTAGTTTGGATCTCGCAATGCTTTCATTCATAAGTCTTCCATACATTGTTCTTCATCACGAATTTCAATTCCTCTGCTTGATTGCTTTTATTGAGTTTATATCAGGTTGACAATCTTGTGATTCTTGATACAATGACTGGTTGTTCTAGCTTCTCTTTCTTTCTTGGAATCTTCATGTGTTTCTTTAGTTCTTGGGTCCATGGCGTTTCTTATAGATTCCATGCCCTAAAGATTTCATCATAGGATCACAGATGTGGATGGACAACCAGGGATATTTTAAGGCTTCTCTTTTAAGAATATGTACTATCTTACATGGCTGCTATCATGGATATATAATTAATCATCTTCAATGGATCATAGGATTAGCTCCCTCCTAATCCGTGCTTCATGTATGAGTGCATATAATCGACTCCCTCCGTCTAACAGAGTCCACGCTTCCATCTGAATCCTTATTGCCTTTTGCAATATATAATTGGCTTTCTTGTCTAACAGAGTCCACGCTTCCGTCTTGTTGTCTTCTACAAAACGTCATAAGTATTTTTCTAATTTCCTCTTGATTGTTGACTTCTTTCTGTCTTTGCTTCTTCTAAGTCTCTTCATGATTGATTCGGCTTATCTTTCAATAGCTTCCACATGATTTGTATTTCATCCTTTCATGTGTATTATCTAATGATATCCATTCTTATCTTGTTGTTATTCCATAGGTATAGTTCTTATTGGAACACATTATCTTCCAAGAGATAGATATACAAGATATGTACAGAGACGATGCAAACAAGATATGTACAAGAAATAAGAAGAGTTTTGTTACCTTTAGAAGAAGAAGTCTCTTCCATCATGCTTAGTCTTCTTTGTAGGTTCCTTTTCTTCGGCAATTGATGCTTCGTGTTTCTCCTTCCTTTTCTTTAGCTCAGGACAATGATTCTTGTAGTGACCATACTTTTGACAATTGAAGCATTGTACTTCTGAAATGTCTTTCTCTTGATTTGGCTTCCTCCTTGAACCAAACTTCCTTTTGTTCATGAAGTTCTTGAATCTTGTTGTGAAGGCTTGATCATCGTACTTATTTTGGGGTTTCTCTTTTGCACTGATCCTTGATTCTTCTTGATCACAGCAAGTCCAAAGTTCTTCAAATGTCAGATACTCCTTTCTTGTGTTCATGCTTGCGGCAAATGCATCCCACGTCTTAGGAAGACCATTGAGTACTATGCTTACCAACTCCTTATCTGATATGATGTATTCAATAGCTTGTAGTTGATCTCTTAACTGAGAGAGTCTCACAAAGTATGATGTTATGTTGTCGTCATCATTCATCTTCATGTCACAGAGCTCATTCTTCTGACTCATTTCTTGTCTAATGTTTATGACTGAGAAGATATTTGTTAGGGCATCATACATCTTCTTCGACGAGTCAATATGGGAGATGTAGGGTATCAAGTGGTCTTTTATAGATTCCAATATGATACTCATAGCATTCATATCATTGTCTTTGAACTTCTCCATAGCTGCAACGTTCTGGTGTTCCTTCTCTTTTCCTTCTTCAAACTCTGGCTTCACGATCTTTCCTTTCACGATCTCCAACACTTTATTCTTGACAAGGATGAGGTCAATCCTTGTCTTCCACGCTCTAAAGTTAGAGGCACCATCTAACTTGTTCTCTGACTTCATAGAATAAGTCATGGTTTCTTTGACTTGGTCAAACCCTAGATTTGACCACAAACTCAAACTTCACGTCTTGGCTTGCTGAGAGTATCAAGAGATGCCTAGGCTAGAGCGTACTAATCTATCCGGAGATTAGGTCAATCCATTCACTTAAGGTTCCTCAACAAGAGGATTAGGGTTTTTGCAACTACTCCTGCTAGTAACACTAGCGATAGTGTCTTGGAAGTTTCTTCTGCTAGTAACCCTAGCGACAGTTCCTCAACGAGCTCAATATCCTAGCGGCTATGTTTCCTTCCAACGTTTAGACTGAATGAAGGAGGTGTGGGCCCATAACCTATTAGAATATGAAAGATTGTGTGCTCGTTTTACCATTGACAATACCCTTGTCACCTGATGCAAGAGCATCGCCAACACACTAAGCGAGCCAGCGTGGAGCGAAAGACAACTGGATAAGCCAGCACAAATTTTGAAATACTTGGGGACTGATGTGCAAATCTTAAATGAGCCATTTAAGAGATGGCACACTTGTATTGTAATGGACCTTGAGCCTTAAGCTCTCGTCCTTTAGTAGATAGGAGGCATTTAATAGATTTAATGCTGGTAGATATGATGTTTAAGTCTAGATTTGATAGTTTAGGAGTTCGAGAGGGAAAATGGATATAGACACCCTCATTGTTTTATTGTAACATTATTCATAGTCAAGCATTCAGAAGAGAGGAGCAAGCAGAGAATATTGTAGGAAGAACACCCATGTATAGGCTTTTGAATTAATAGAAGGAAGATTTTATTCAAGCTCATGGTTTGTGTTATTTTCTCTGTGTAATGATGTTGTGCTAATGAATGTTTGCTTTGTATATGTTGTGCATGTGATTTCATGGTTTAAAATGAAGTCTGAAAGGGAGATGGAATGAGTTTCAATTATTTCTTTATCTGAGCCAGGAGATTCCTGCAAGGTGTGCAGTTGAATTCATCCGCAAGGAGTGCGTTGATGAAGGCTCAGTAGTTTAACTCTTGCTCTCATTCACCCATAAGTGGATTTGAGTTGTTGAAGCCGTGCAGAGAGTGCGCAGGCTGAAGAAGAAGTCTCAGTTTTGAATCTGAGCAAAGGTGATCAAAGACTGATGCTACAGGAGTGCGCAGAGTCGAAAGGAATTCAATACTTGGGAGTTGTTGAATGATTGCTGCAAGGAGTGCGTGCAAGTCCCTCTGAAAGAATCAGAGTGGGAAAGCTCAGGAGGTTTAGCACCTTCGTGACATTGTTAAAGGGGAGCACAAGAAGTTCGTGCCGTGGAATGTTCAAGCAAGGACTTGCAAGCACAGGCGTTGGAGGGCAAGTTCTGAGAAGGAACACTTAGCCGTTCTCAAGAAATCTTCAAGGAGGAGGAACCGACGGTCGAGATATTGTGGAGAAGCTCAGGGAAATCCCGTCAACCGTTGGATCTCGCGGAGGTACGAGGAGGTTACGACCACGCAGAGCCCAAGTTTGAGAGGCGGCTGAGCCGTTGGATCAGCAAGTGATTTCCAGTCAGCCGTTAGATCTCGAGAAGTTGCGCAGGGGTGAAGCCCTGAGACCGAGGAGGAGTCCCGGAGGAGTCATCGGGATTTTAGAGTCATCGGGGTTTTACAGGTCGAAAGAACTGAGACCTTTTAAGTCTCGAAACTCCGATGGAGAATCTCAGTCGTTGATCCCGGCAGGACACGCGTCGGGCAGCAGAACAAGAATCGGGATTTAATCCATCAGGGATTTCAGAAGTGTAGAATTGTTGCATCAGGGAATTGCGATCCGCGATATCCCAACAGGGTTTCAGAACCGTTCATTTGATAGGGACACGTGGTAAGGGATCCAAAAGTGTCGCTAATCGGAGAATTGGGGTTTTCGGTGACAAGAGATTTATGCATGTTGGAATCGCGATCCGTGATTTCTCAACAGGATCAACACCGTCCATTTGGCAGGGACACGTGGCAGGAGATCCCGCAGAGTCGGGGATCGAGAAATTGAAAATCCCGTGCACATGACAACGGGAATCGCGATATTCCGATACGTGATTTCCCGACAGGGTTGAGGACGTAGTGGAGGACAGGTGTCAAAAGGTCAACCCTCGCAGGAGTCAACGCTAAGTGGCATCGGGGATCAGGAGTCGAGGATTCGTGAGGGCAGTGGATCACGACCTCGTAAGTGTCGATTTCTCGGCGGGGGAAATTCCCGATAGAAGAAAGGAAACCATTTGGAGAATATTCATCGGGGTTCGGGGATTTGTGAGACCCGATCTCGTGAGTGTGGGACTTGCGATCACGTGAAGCCCGATTTCCCGATAGGATAAAGGGAGATCATAAGGAGAGTCATGTGGGTGTAGGAAAGTCCCGATAAGGGATTAGAGGAGCATTTCATCTCTTCGGGTCAAAGGAAAAGAAGGTCCTGGTGGGAGCAGATGTGCTCTGGGTGGCGCGTTTGCGTCAGTGTGGTATCAGAGCCGAATTCTTGTCTGTATATTTTAGGCGAGAGGAGTGAAGAAGAGAAGAAAAGAAGATTTCACCATGCCGCCGAGAAGAGGTAGACAATCACCCGATCCAGAGGGGGAAAGGGAATTGTCCAGGGAAAGAGAAACGTCCAGAGAAAGAGGAAGGCAAGGACATAATCCAGACATGGAGAGAGAAATACGAAATCTTCGTGCCAGAATGGAAGACATGGAAGCAGCGCAGAGACGCACAACAAATGTTGAAGATCTGAGTGACTCCGAAGGCGAAGTTGAAGTCGAACAACAAGGAGGATTTGCAGCCGAAGATGCAGCCAATGAGCGATTAATTAAAGCTATCGCCCGGATGAGTTCAAAAACAAAGATGGACATCCCGACTTATGAAGGGAATCTGGATGTAGAGGAGCTACTGGACTGGATTAGAACTCTTGACACTTACTTCGATTATGAAGATATCGAAGAAAATAAAAAGGTCAGGCATGCTGTCACGAAATTAAAGGGACATGCAGCATTATGGTAGGACGAGCTTCAAGCAGATAGACGTTCCAAGGGAAAACAAAAGATTAAAAGCTGGGATCGAGTGATTGCGAAAATGAAGGCAAAGTTCATCCCAAGGGATTATCAAATCACTCTGTTCAGGAGAATGCAGAACCTGAGACAGAAGTTGATGACAGTAAAAGAGTATACTGAGGAATTTTACAAGCTCAATATCAGAGCAGGTCATCGGGAAAGCGATGATGAAAAAGTTGCCAGGTATATGAATGGCTTGAGATACGATATCCAGGATGAGATGAGTATGACAACCATCAGAACGGTGGAGGATGCATATCAAATGGCGTTGAAAGCTGAGGAAAAGCTAAGCCGAAAGCCCAAACAGCGAGGCCGAGGTAGGAGCCAACCAAAGCGTAAGTCAGTTGCCCAAGATAGGTTCCATAAATCCAAGGACAAATGGAAGAAGCCTTAGACGAGAATGGAAAGAGGTGGAAGTTCACAGCGAGGCCAGCAGGCTAAACAGCGAAGGCAGGAGACAGAACAGAGCGAAGGATACGCTGATAATAACACATTTCCTCGTACCAGAGGTAGAGGAAGAGGCAAAGGTGGAGTCATCACATGCTACACATGTGGGAAGAATGGACCCAAGGAAGTTGAATGTCCAGATAGGAAGAAGGATGGAGGAGAAGCTCACATCGCCGAAGCACAGAGGCGAAATGCTGAGGCAGAAGACGCAGAAGACAGAAGGTCGTTAATGATGCATAAGGTTCTCTTAACACCCGAGAAGGAGGTAGAGGACACAGTCCAAAGAAACAGACTTTTCAGAACCACGTGCAAGACCAAAGACATGAAGTGCAAGGTTATCATGGATAGCAGAAGCACAGATAATCTCGTTTCAACCGAGATGGTAGAAAAGCTAGAGCTTGAGACAATTGATCACTCGAGTCCATATAAAGTTTCATGGATACAGAAGGGACATCAGGTAAGTGTCACCAAACAATGCTTAGTTGACATCAAGATAGGAGGATATAATGATAAAATACTCTGTGATGTTATTCCTATGGATGTATGTCATTTATTGCTAGGCAGACCATGGCAATATGACAGGAAAGTAGTTCATGATGGGAAAATGAATACGTATACTTTGGAGAAGAATGGAAGAACACATATGCTACTTCCAATTAAAGAAAAAGAAGTAAAACCAGAACTGAGGAATACTGTACTTCTCATGAGTCGGAAGGAACTTCTGGCAGAAGTAAAGAAGAAAGAGGATCCACAATTCTTTGTGGTCAGGAAACCAAAAATTGTTTTGACCAGCACAAGAGTGGACGACTTGCCGGAAGAAATTCAGGAACTGCTGGAAGAGTTCGTTGATATAGTGGTAGATGAATTACCTCATTCGTTGCCACCGATGAGGAGTGTGAGTCATCATATAGACCTCATACCAGGAGCCAGTTTGCCAAACAAAGCTGCATATAGGTTGACGTCGTAGGAGAACGAAGAAGTTAAAAGACAGGTACAGGAACTGTTGGATAAAGGACTGATCAGGGAAAGTTTAAGTCTGTGTGTCGTTCCAACAGTGCTGAGTCCAAAGAAAGATGGAGGCTGGAGAATGTGCACAGATTCCAGAGCCATTAACAAGATAACCATCAGGTACAAGTTTCCATTGCCACAGATGGATGACTTGATGGACTTCTTAAGCGGAGCAATTTTTTTTTTCAAAGGTTGATTTGAAAAGCGGATACCATCAAATTCGCATGAGGGAAGGCGATGAGTGGAAGACAGCCTTCAAAACCAACGAAGGGTTGTATGAATGGCTAGTCATGTCGTTTGGTTTGACGAATGCACCGAGTACCTTCATGAGGTTAATGAATGAAGTGCTGAAGAAATTCATTGGTAAGTTTGTCATTGTTTATCTGGATGACATATTGATTTTCAGCAAAACAAAAGAAGAGCATCTGAAGCATTTAGCTGCAGTAATGAGGAAGCTACAGCAGGAGAAGTTGTTGATCAACATGAGGAAATCTTCATTTATGAAGAGGGAACTCATTTACTTGGGGATTGTCATAACGGCGAATGAGTTAAAGATGGATCCAAGTAAAGTGGAGGTAATTAAAAATTGGCCATCACCGAGAAATATTTTCGAGGTGAGAAGTTTCCATGGACTGGCTAGTTTCTACTGAAAATTCAACAGGAATTTCAGTGGAATTAGCGCAGCGATGATGGACACCATCAAGAAAAGACATAAATCTTTTCATTGGACGGAAGAGGCAAAGAGGAGCTTCAATCTGTTGAAGCGAAAGATAACGGAACAACTAGTGTTGGTGTTGTCGGATTTCATGAAAACATTTCAGGTGAAATGCGATGCAAGCGGGTTTGCCATAGGAGCGGTCTTGAGACAGGAGGACAGACCAATTACATATTTCAGTGAGAAGTTGGATGAAGCAAAGCTGAAATACTCCACGTACGAAAAAGAGTTTTATGCTATCATACAGGCGTTGAAGAAGTGGAGGCATTACTTGATCCCGAAGGAATTTGTTTTGTATAGTGATAATCATGCATTGCAGTTTGTGACTCAACAGGAGAAGTTGAATCAGAAACATGCTAAATGGGTAGAGTATATGCAGAATTTTACATTTGTAATTAAACACATTTCAGGTACTGCTAATTAAGTGGTTGATGCTTTGAGCAGGAAGTGTTTGTTGCTACAGGAATTCTGAGTCAAAACATTGGGTTTTGAAAATCTCCGAGACATGTATGCAGGAGATGCAGATTTTGCAGAGGCATATGAAGCAGCTGAGAATCCAGTTCTCAGAGACAGAAGCCCATGGATGGATTACATGATCCAAAATGGATTGTTGTTCAGAGGCAACAAATTGTGCATTCCAAATTGTTCCATGAGGGAGAATCTGTTAAAAGAAAAACACAATGGAGGCTTGGAAGGGCATTTTGGCCACGACAAAACATTTGCAAAGCTGAGAGAAGCATATTTTTGGCCAGGGATGTGGTCGAAAGTCGAGAAGTTTGTTGACAGATGTAGAATTTTCCAGCATTCAAAGGGCAGGAAGCAGAATGCGGGATTCTATCAGTCCTTACCCATACCCGAGAGGCCATGGGATGAAATCAGCATGGATTTTGTGTTGGGATTGCCAAGGATGCAAAGAGGACATGATTCGATCTTTGTGGTGGTTGACAGGTTTTCTAAAATGACACATGTTATTCCATGCCAGAAGACCAGCGATGCGACTCATATTGCAAATTTGTTTTTCAAGGAGATCGTTAGGCTTCATGGTTTACCCAGAAGTATAGTATCGGACAGGGATACGAAGTTTATTAGGCATTTCTGGAGTACACTCTGGAAGAAGATGGGGACTAACTTGATGTTCAGTTCTGCCTATCATCCTCAGACGGATGGGCAAACAGAGGTGGTAAATAGGAGTCTGGGAGACTTATTAAGAAGCTTGGTGACGGAGCACCACAACAGTTGGGACAATGTGTTGCCACAGGCAGAGTTTGCATACAACGATTCGGTCAATCGGAGCACAGGAAAGAGTCCATTTCAGGTTGCATATGGGATGCAGCCGAGAGGAGTTTTTGAACTCAGGGAGTCAGAACAGACTGCTACTAGCAGCGCTAGTGCAGAGGAATTTGCTGAGGCAATGAAAGAACTTCACAGCAGAGTGAAGTAGCGACTGACAAATTCAAATCAGGAGTATAAACGCAGAGCAGACCAACATCGGAGACAACTTCAGTTTGAAGTTGGTGATCTAGTTTTGGCACATTTGAGGAATGTTGGTTGTGGAGCCTGATTATCTTCCTGATGCAGAGGTCCTTTACTTTCAGCCATGTCTATACCCCATGAAGTATTTACACCCCAGAAGTATGTACACTCTTGCACGCGGGGGAGTGCAGAGGGGGGGTACCCCCTCTGGGGGGTCCATCCCCCCGGTTGGGGGGTCTGGGGGCAAGCGGGCCCCCAGCGGGGGTTCGGGGGCAGTGTCCCCTGATGGGGGTTTGGGGGCGAAGCCCCTGAAGCAAAAATTGCCTTATAAAAGTATATTGTAATTTCATTGTAAATCTGGACCGTTCATTATAAGGTCACAGATCTAACGGTAGAGATTATGTTAGGGTTTTTTGCCCTAGAAGGCAACC
>ML779514.1:1500956-1540758 GCA_009831015.1 Picea engelmannii | reverse complement strand
GCTGCAACAAACAACAAACATTGCGAACCACTGCATGATTTGGAGCCCGGAGGGAGGACTGTCTGCGTTAATGGGCGCATTAACAACCATCGAAGTGCGCTTACGGAGCATTTAAGCTCTGGGGGGAGGCACGAGTATATCACGTGCCTCCATGTCTAAGAACCCGTCATCTGCCACCAAAGGCTGCCGCGTGTTCGGGGGGAGGTCCCGCCCTGCCACCCCATCCGGGGGTTTTTGTATGTTAATTAAAATATCACAACATATTCCTATTAAAAGGAAGAGTAATTTTATAAAATGATCAAAAGAAAGAAATTATTAATTTTAACAATGATTTATAACCTATACATTTTAGATAATTAATTAGGAACTTCAATATTCACTTTTATTCACTTTTAATTGTCTTAATTGTCTTGTTTAATTTTATAGGGAAGAAAGAAGAAACTAATCAAAAAAATAAAATATCATTACCTCATTCTTGATTATTTTAATTGTCTTGTTTAATTTTATAGGGAAGAAAGAAAAAACTAATTAAAAAAATAAAGTATCACTGGTGAAATGGTAACTCCAAAACATGCATCTAACCAAACACAAAATAAATTCAATAATCATTGATTACTTCATAGCTTATTATACTAATAAATTCAATAATCATCAATTACTCCATAAATCATGATATTGGTTCACCCATGAAAACAAACATGTATGTAAAGTCAATAAAAAAAAAAAAAAATTAATAAATTAATTATAATAAGTTTATTTTTTTAGCTTAAAAAATATACATAAAGTCAAATAAAAATATAGAATTTAATAAATTAATTATAATAAATGTTCTTAACAAAATATATATGATTTGTATTAAAAAATATTGTTAACTCCGTGTATAATCCATAAAAACATGTATGTAAAGTTAAATAAAAATAAATTAATTATAATAAGTTTCTTTTTTAACTCAATTAAATATATATGATTCGTATTAAAAAATGGTGTTGTATCACTTTATAACATAGTAATAAAAAATAAAGAATCGTATTTACCTTTAGTTTGGTTATATAAGATTCATATACAAAATTGCTTGTCAAACAATAAGATGCTTTACAATTCTAAAATATACTCATCTTGAGCTTCCATTAGTAGGATCTTGATATATTGTTCTAATAACAAAATTACTTGTATCGATGCAGCACAAGTCGGAGGGCTCCACTTACCACTTGCTCAATCTGTGGGGCTTCTTCCTATCCACAACCTATAATGGGTAAAGTGTCTTTGAGAGGAACAAAAATATGGAGTTAAAAGAAGGCATGTACATTGTGGGATTTTTGTTTGCTTCCTACTTGTTGATGTTATTCCTTATTCACTTGCTCCATTTCCATGTTTACATGAGTTTGTTGCATCATTTCATCCTTTACCAAGTTGGTTGGAGCATACTCAAATGACAAATTTCAATGAGAAATTGTAGAAGAGTTCTCAGTTAAGTTCAATACAAATTAGTATAGCATTCCACATTTTAGACTAGTTTTTCTATTTGCCTTTCCTATTTTACTACAATCTTTATTATCTTTGCATACTTGGTTTGTCGAGCTTCCTCCAAATTAGCCCATCGATTTTACAAGGCATATGGATGTTAATGCCCATCGATTTTAATTAATGCTCAATTGCAACTTGGTTCGCTTGACAACAACCATATTTATATAAAGTTTGGATTTGAACTTTGGTTTAGATATATGCATTGGAGGATATGAGAAGGATATGAGAATATGATAATGACATCTCTTAAGTCTCATGTTAGAGATAATGCTTAATTAATGCTACATTCTAGAGTTTAGGGACTCGATTGGGTTTGTTGGAGGATGTTGAGAGATTCTCTCAACCTCTCCCTCCAAGAGTGAAATAAGTTGGATCCCACAAAACTTATTTAAGTTTGATGTATCTCATATTATGGTAAGTAATACAATACTATTTTTTGTGTATAAGATTGTGCAATGGATGCTATCCAATTTTCAATTTGGTATCAAAGTTGAGGAGCAATGACTGTTGAGTATTGGTTTGTGAAGTATAAATGAGTTGTGATGGTTTCCATCGCCTGAAGTAGAGGTCATGAAGTTTTTGAGAAGAGTCGTTGTTGAAGTAAGTTGTTGGTACCTTGGGAGAACAACATTGTTCGGATCGGTTCCTCCGTATGTTCAATACTCTTGATAGCATCACAGCAAGCAAACCAAATCTGTGTTAGAGAGTTGTCATCGTTCAAAGAGAAATTGCAAGAGAAGGAAATCCACATCGAAGAATTCAAGTGCTACGTCTAATATGCGAAGATTCACTGGAAAGTTGTTTTTAAATTCATAGCATTTTCTGTTGTCCTGGAAAATTCACTACTATCAATGTTTATTTGTTTTCCAGTGATATATAGTTTCTTTGTGCATGAAGAAAGGATTGTTTTCGATGCTTTATTGTTTAAGACGTCATAGTTCTTGATGATTTCTATGTATATTTGCATTTAGGTATTTTTAATTCAATTGTGCATGAATAACATATGAATTATAAGATGCTTGTTGCATTTGGCCACTATTGAGACTTATTAGTTATGCAAAATAGTTGAATTAAGGCCATGATTTTGGGGTTAACCTGCATCTGAGCACCGTGTATACAACAGATTAAGAGATCCCTAGCGAGGTGTTGCATTCCCACAGATGCCAAGTTAGTAAGCTACCTTTTACGGGATTCTTTGACGATTGAAGGCCAACAGATAGCAGAGAGATATTTATGGTGTTGTCTAGAAATTACTACAATTTTTCCTCTCTTTTGTTCCAAGCTGTCACTACGTAGCAAAGGAGAATCAAAGGAGAGATCGTAGCATATATGTTGAAGTGAATTGTCGTGAAACCCTGCAATCTATTCAAGTTTAAATGGTATTATTAAGTACTATTTTGATTCAGATCTAGAGAAACTCCATCCAGAAATGCATTGTCAAGAGGATTTATGGCTCTACGATATGCTTGAATTGCATGAAATATGCACATAAACTAAGAAAACCACCAATTGAAGAAATCTGCAGGAGTCTTCATTTTCAGACGAGGCGATGAAGTATGTGTTGTTCATGGATCAATGTCCATGGTATGATCCATGCAATGAGAAGAAGGAAGAGCCACCATGAGAGTCATAGCTTGCCTTATATATATATATATGTCTATCTATGTGTGGTGTGCTTAAATTTTTTTATAGGTTTAAGTGTTTATGTAAAAGAAAGTAGGAACTCTTGTATCTTGATATAAGATGGAAAACTCGATTTCAAGAACAAATGATCTTATGATTGTAAGTCACCTTGTATAATTGATCTGTGTGTGGTGTGCTTAAATTTTTTTATAGGTTTAAGTGTTTATGTAAAAGAAAGTAGGAACTCTTGTATCTTGATATAAGATGGAAACCTCAGTTTTAAGAACAAATGATCTTATGATTTCAAGTCACCTTGTATAATTGATTTTTGAATACTTTCCATACCTAGACTGGCTTTCTACAAACTATGGATAGTCAAGCTAAATATCTACCAAATGGAGTTATATCCATAGGATGAGTCATTACTTGACAACTTTTCTCATGGAAGCCCCGGTGAGTCGATTTTGTCAATATTGTCTATTGTGCAAGTGAAAGAATGATACTCTGAAACATTTATACTTTAAATGAGTTGAAAGGAAAGATCGAAGATGAGGATGAGAAAGAGCGGAATCCAGAGGCGTCAGAGTGGGTGTATGTGTTGATGAAGATCATGCCAGACAAAGTGTTGTAACCTTTTTTGTTATGTAATTTGTGAAGTTTTGTAATGTAGGCATTAACAGGGGGTGTTAGAGATAATGCCTAATTAATGCTACATTCTAGAGTTTAGGGATTGGATTGGGTTTGTTGGAGGATGTTGAGAGATTCTCTCAACCTCTCCCTCCAAGAGTGGAATAAGTTGGATCTCACAACACTTATTTAAGTGTGATGTATCTCATATTATGGTAAGTAATACAATACCATTTTCTATGTATAAGATTGTGCAATGGTTGCTATCGAATTCTCAGTTTCCCAATGCTAAGTTGAGTTTCTCTATTGGATTTTGTGTTTTGATACCTAAGGACTTATAGAATTTAATGTATTCAAACCTTGTTATATCCTTTTGAATTACAATAATTATTCTTGCTAGTAAGCAATATTTGAAGGTGGAGAGATGTTGCATATGACTAATTATAAGAGTTGAATCACATATAACCAACAATATTCTTATTCTTCTTGAGCCTAGACACTTTAATCCTTGGAAAAGAGCAAGTTATAAGAGTTGAATCTCATATAACAAGTAGTTTTCTTATTCTTCTTGTGCCTATACACTTCAATCCTTGGAAAAGAGCAAGTGTTTCCACTTGATTGTTGGTAGTTTTGCATAATCCCCACTCAAATTTTGGTTCTTGATGTCCTTTGGGATTATAGGTGATTCTTCCCCTACCTTTATTGTAACCCTTAAACCATAGAAAATACTGAAATTTAATAATAGAGCATGTAAGAAAATTAAAACTACTATAATATATTAAAAAGGATAAATTTAATATAATAAAAAAATATGTAATATATTTAATTAGGATAAATTTAATATAATAATAAAATCATAATATATTTAATTAGGTATTATATTGCATGTTTTTATGGGGTATATGATTTTTCACCAAAACATTAACAAATTAGGAAACAAAAAAAAATCAAATTTTCTTAATTTTGTTGAAAAATATAAAAATACATTAAAATTCTAATTTTATTTTCTAATGTGGTCATATAAATTTAGAGATAGAGATTTAGATATTCTGTTGTGTAATGTGATTATAAATATGATTATTTTAAAATTATTTTATTTCATGGAATTAATAGAGCTAAACCTTACATGATTTCTAGAATATATGTAAATTTAAGTTAAATAAATAAAAGTAAATTGTTATTTGTTGAACATTCATTGGTTAGATTAGGTGCTTTCTTCCAAATGTCACCTATAAAACAAAATAACCAATGACATTTTTTTCATTCATTGATGGAAAATCTTAACTAGTGATGCAGAGAAGGTTCTTCCTAATACCCCGCAGGGTCTCTTATTCTGACCTCCTGCTCACACGATCGTTCTATTTCTCTCTTTGAGCCGAAGAGGCTTGTTAGATTCCCAAGTGGAATCCCTCTCAAAACACGACCCAATCCACAGGTCCTTTCTTCCGTCCTTCACGGCCCTTGAATGAACCATGAACAATTTCCCCATAGGAAACTGTTATCGGGCTTCAGAGTTTCGCACTCCCCGCTGTCGAGAGTCATAGTGCTTTCCAACTCCCAATCATCGATGCGCCCTTTTCTCCACGTGATAGCCTCCTGGCGAAGCTTCCACCATATGACCACTCTCCACGACCGTGGCCAATCCTCCTATCGGGGTTTCGGGGTTTGTGATGTCGCGATGCACATGTATTCGCAACCCCGGATTCTTTGATCCCCGATGCGTTCCTTTCCCGAGATTTATCCCCTTCCGGCTACACAATGGTCCATGTGACCTGCTATCATGTGACCACCACCATACCTTTCGTCGGGGTTTCGGGGTTTGTGATGTCGATGTACATGCGTCCCCAAGACTCGTGATTCCCCGATTCGCGACGTCCTCTATATCGCTGACAGCTGGCCTCCACTATGCCTCTGTCCTCCTGCTCTGCTTCCCTGACAGTTGTACCCCACTGATCGGGGTATCGCGTATCGCGAATCCAACGTGTGCGAACAAATTATCACCGGAAACTCCGATTTCCCGATGAACAAAATGCCGACGGTGCCCGATTCTTTTCCACTTGTCCTCCTGACTCTCAGTGTGGCCCCACGCTCCTAGAACTTATCGGGAAATCACGTATCGCGATTCTACGATGAACGAAACCCTTGTGCTCGGGATCTCTGATATCCCGATTCCCGATTTGTCGATAAACGACCTCCCTATCGGGCCTTTCCTGGTGACGTCGATTCGTCGCCACGTGTCCCTTCTAATGGATGGTCTAGATTTACTCTCGGAGTTTCAGACCTTTCGATGTCCTGTTTCCCTCGACCTCGGGAATTCCGATTTCTCGATTCTCCGACTCTTGTCCGATTCCTGACACCTGTCCCGTGTAAGCGGACGGCTCAGATTCACGTCGGGTTTTCTGACCTGGACTTCCCCGATCTCTTGCCTATAGGAACGTCGATTTCACAATGCGCCGAATGTCGATGGCCCTTGATACTTGCCACATGTCCTATCAACGGACGGCTCCGATTCTATCGTTGATTTGGGGTTTTTGATGCCCCGACTTGTATGACCTTGAGAACTTCGATTTCTTGATGGTCAATATCCCGATGCCCATCGGGACTTCTCTCCTCTTGTACACGAGGTTAACTCCCGTGCGACTCCTCTCGATCCAACGGCTGGCGGGATTTCTTCATGAGACCTGACGGCTCCTGTTGCTCCTTCGAGCTTCTGCACTCTCTTCCCTCCCTTGGAAGAATTTTGAATTTCCAAAGGCCTCATCCTTGGATTCCTCCTTCAACGAGCTCCCGAACCTTGAGCCTCGTCGATGCGCATAAAAGCGTTGTCCTTCCTGAGCTTCTCTCCTTGAATCCTTAAAGGATTCTGACGTCTTCACTCCTGCAGAGTATTTCTCGTGCACACGCTAGTGTTGTTCCTCCTGAGCTTCGGCAACCACTCAGACCCCTTAGGGATTTTGTCTTCTTTCCTTCTTTAGATGGAGAAATAAAACGCCTTCCTGGAAATCTTCCTGCTACATAAGAAACTCCTTGCTAAGCCTTATGGGTGTTCAAAAACCCAATAAAGGTCCCTCAGTGGACTCTTCTTTCACAACACAGAACTCGAAGAGTTATCTTCTCTTAGGTGCCTATCCGCACGCTTCCTCGACGCCCTCCTGGCGGAGTATCTTCTCCACAGAACATTTAGTAGTTTTGGGTTCCTTCTGTGCACTCTTTGCACCTACTCAATGCCCTCCTGACAGAGCTTCTCATAATCCTCAGTGACTCTGGTATTCTAAACTCATAGCAGAGTTCTTCCTCCAACTGCACCACTGTGCATATGCTCGATGACCACTTGATAGATCTCTACAGAATCCTCAGTGATTATGTCTGCAACTGTGCCTCAGCCACACAGCCTTTCCTCCTGAGGTGTTCAACAACCTCACAGGTCTTCTTCTCCTGAGTTGATGATTTCAGTCTTGTGCCTCAAAACGTCTATGTCTGACTCCTCAGAGTTCAGAAGTGCACTCATGCACTGGTATTCAGACTCCGCAACACTCTGTCATGTCCTCCTGACATGAAACCTCAAATACCCTCAACCTGAAATCAAACACAACTCCCTGCAAACATACAATCACAGCATACATTACAGAATAAAGGGAACACTCACAGACATCCATAGAATACAGAACTCATGCAGGAAAAAATGTTGTTTGTATTAAAAATGGAAACAATGCCTGTATCTTTACAATGGTGTTCCTGAGCTCTCCTCGGCTCTTCTCTTCTGCTCTACATGCATACTAACTCAAAATGAGATCTAAAAATCTCTTTTACCTGAGGGGCTCTTAGCACTTCCCTCCAGGTTCACCTACTCTAATAAATTACAATCAATGGTTGTCTAGTCCAGGATCGGATCTAGATCTCAGCCATGACACACATTAAATGCCTATCTTATCTACAGCCTACGCAAAGGCATGGCTTCTATGGCTCAACAGGCTAAGACATTTAATTACATTAAATTCGAAATTTGAAATGAGGTTGCATCTCCCTTTCAGCACATGAATGCATGCGTGCTGATGTGGCTGGCTGGCTGGATGACAGAGTGGAGGGATGCTCCTGCATCATACTCCATAGCTGCAAAAATCATGAGCTCATGCTCATGAGCTTCCCCTGTAGCTGTTGGAATCCTCCTGGGTCCCAAATCATCATTTCCATATGCTCCATTCTGCTCCTCCTGTTGCGCTGCTGTTGTTGTTGCCTTTTCTCTGCCCAACTTCTCTTCACTGGTAGTCTACGCTGATCTCAACATTATCTCCCTGATTTCTCCTATCACTTCATCCACCTACTCCAGTGGTTGGTCCTGTTGTTGCAGTCTCCCCAACTGCAAAAAATTTTGGCCATCGATAAGATCGCTATGGTCTCCCATGCCATCTTCATATGTGGCCTCAAGTTGCCACTCTACTGCAGACTTCAGCTCTACAGTCTCTTCTTGACTGACCTGTTGCTCAGTTATCCTCTTCCCTGATAGCTCAAATTCTGCCAGTTCTCTTGTTGGCTCTGGATTGTTCAGCCAATCCTCCAGCATCTCCAGCTCCATCTCCCATGGTGTGATAATTCTATCTGCTTGCTCCTCGGCTTCTTTTGCTGCTAGCTTCAATGCTACAGCTTCTTCAGTCATTGAGCCATCCCTCATAATGCTCATCTTATTCATCTTCTGCTTCAACCTCCCCTGTTGCAGTCTTTTCAGCTTCAGTGCTGAATGCGTTGAGCCATTCCTCGGAATTCTCACTCTCTTCTTTCATTTTTGCATGGGCAGTCTGCACCATATACACCAATTATTTTTGGACAGTCACAACTGACTATTCCTCTATTGTTGTCGTTGCACTGGAAACACAATTTTTCACCCCCTCCTAGGCACATGGTAGGAATACTTGTATTCCCCCAATCATCATAATATCATTCTAATCTTCTATCTCTTTTGTCAGTTGCACCTGCTGATCCAAATTTTTATTTGAGCTCACCTGCTCTGTCAGCTCCCCTAGCTGATTCCAACTCACTTTAGAGTTTATGAGACCCACAGATAGTCTCATCTGCTCATCCCTACCCACCTGGAAATATGGGATGCTTCCGTTGCTCTCCTTGCAGACTATGAGATCAACCGATCCCATCTTCATCAGCACTCCTTGCTGAATTGAACTCTTCTCCGAGTCCATGAGACCTTCAGATGGTCCCAAATTTTCATCTTTGCCCACCTGGCAGTTCAATGCGCTTCCACTGCCCACCTGGCAGTCTAACATGCTTCCACTGCCCTTTTGGCAGTCTTTGAGATCCTGCAGCGATCTCTTTTCATTGCCGAGTTGGCAATGCAAAGTTCCCTGGATGTCCTCATGACAGTCTGTGAGACCTTCAGCCGATCTCAATTCGTCGCCCTCCTGGAAAACTGGAACTTCTACTTCTCTGCCTTCCTAGTAGTGCTTGAGATCCTCAGGAGATCTCATCTCTATTCCCTGGCAATTAGGATTTTCTTCTTTTTTTCCCACCTGGAAGTGCTTGAGATCATCAGACGATCCCAATTCAAAATTTGCATCATCATCCCAATCATCGAGACCCTTTCCAGTCGCTGGCCAACAGTGATCAATCATCTCTTCGTCTGTGGCCTTGAGGTCTTCAGCATACCTCAACCATCTCTTCAACAGTCTACGTTGTTTCATGACCATCAGCTCCCTGACTGGCCATTTCACCTTTTGCGTCTTCATGGGCCACTTATGCACCCATATCGGCTTCCTATTCTGTTGCATCTTCAATTCGAGCTCCTCCATCTCCCGCTTTATATCAGCGAGCTCTTTATCCATTTCGGTTGGGCTCATCAGCTTTGAGCTCTTCCTTTCAGCATGCTTATGGCCTTCAGTAGCCATCTTCCTGTGTCTATCTGTCTCCCTGACAGATTTGTTGCTGTCACTCCTGCAATCCTGAGTGCTCAGCTTCATTCTACAGTCCTGCTGACTTTCTATGGACTGTCGTCTGCAAGCAAGTCCTCACAGAGTCCTCAACAACTTTGTATTCCTTCTGCTCCTGTGTCTGCAATATACAAACAGAGTCTCGCTCTGATACCACTTGACATGCATATCAGAGTGCTTCTTTCTTCCTCTTCCTCCCTCTGTCTGAAGTATACAAACAGAGACTAGCTCTGATACCACCTGATGCAGAGAAGGTCCTTACTAATACCCCGCAGGGTCTCTTATTCTGACCTCCTGCTCACAGGATCATTCTATTTCTCTCTTTTAGTAGAAGCGGCTTGTTAGATTCCCAATTGGAATCCCTCTCAAAACACGACCGAATCCACAGGTCCTTTCTTCCGTCCTTCACGACCCTTGAATGAACCGTGAACAATTTCCCCATAGGAAACTATTATCGGGCTTCGGAGTTTCGCACTCCTCGCTGTCGAGAGTCATAGTTCTTTTCAACTCCCGATCACCGATGCGCCTTTTTCTGCACGCACTGGCCTCCTGGCGAAGCTTCCACCATATGACCACTCTCCACGACCGTGGCCAATCCTCCTATCGGGGTTTCGGGGTTTGTGATGTCACGATGCACATGTATTCGCAACCCCCGATTCTCCAATCCCGATGCGCTCCTTTCCCGAGCTTTAGCCCCTTCCGGCTACACAATGGTCCATGTGACCTGCTATCATGTGACCGCCACCATACCTTTCGTCGATGTTTCAGGGTTCGCGATGTCGATGTGCATGCGTCCCCAAGACTCGTGATTCCCCGATTCGCGACGTCCTCTGTATCACTGACAGCTGGCCTCCACTATGCCTCTGTCCTCCTGCTCTGCTACTCTGACAGTTGTTCCCCACTGATCGGGGTATCGCGTATCGCGAATCCAACGTGCGCGAACAACTTGTCATCGGAAACTCCGATTTCCCGATGAACAAAATGTCGACGGTGCCCGATCCTTTGCCACTTGTCCTCCTGACTCTCAGTGTGGCCCCACGCTCCTAGACCTTATCGAGAAATCGCATATCGCAATTCTACGATGCACGAAACCCTTGTGCTCGGGATCTTCGATATCCCGATTCCCGATTTGCTAATGAACGACCTCCCTGTCGAGCCTTTCCTGGTGACGTTGATTCATCGCCATGCGTCCCTTCTAATGAACGATCTAGATTTACTCTCAGGGTTTCGGACCTTTTGATGTCCTATTTTCCTCGACCTCGGGAATTCCGATTTCCCGATTCTCCGACTCTCATCCGATTCCTGACACCTATCCCGTGTAAGCGGATGGCTCAGATTCACGTCGGGGTTTCTGACCTGGACTTCCCCGATCTCTTGCCTACGGGAACGTCGATTTCCCGATGCGCCAAATGTCGATGGCGCTTGATACTCACCACGTGTCCTGTCAACAGAGAGCTCTGATTTTATCGTTGATTCGGGGTTTCTGATGCCCCGACTTGTATGACCTTGAGAACTCTGATTTCCCGATGGTCAATATCCCGATTCCCGTCGGGACTTCTCTCCTCCTGTACATGAGGTTAACTCCCGTGCGACTCCTCCCAATCCAACGGCTGGCGGGATTTCTTCATGAGATCTGACGGCTCCTATTGCTCCTTCGAGCTTCTGCATTCTCTTCCCTCCCTTGGAAGAATTTCGAATTTCCAAAGGCCTCAGCCTTGGCTTCCTCCTTCAACGAGCTCCCAAACCTTGAGCCTCGCCAATGCGCGTAAAAGCGTTGTCCTTCCTGAGCTTCTCTCCTTGAATCCTTAAAGGATTCCGATGTCTGCACTCCTGCAAAGTCTTTCTCATGCACACACTAGTGTTGTTCCTCCTGAGCTTCGGCAACCACTCAGACCCCTTAGGAATTTTGTCTTCTTTCCTCCTTCAGATGGAGAAATAAAACGCCTTCCTGGAAATCTTCCTGCTACTCAAGCAACTCCTTGCTAAGCCTTCTGGGTGTTCAACAACCCAATAAAGGTCCCTCAGTGGACTCTTCTTTCACAACACAGAACTCGAAGAGTTCTCTTCTCTTAGGTGCCTATCCGCACGCTTCCTCGACGCCCTCCTGGCGGAGTATCTTCTCCACAGAATGTTCAGTAGTTATGGGTTCCTTCTGTGCACTCTTTGCACCTGCTCAATGCCCTCCTGGCAGAGCTTCTCAGAATCCTCAGTGACTCTGGTCTTTTGAACTCATAGCAGAGTTCTTCCTCCAACTGCACCACTGTGCATATGATCGATGCCCACTTGACAGATCTCTACAGAATCCTCAGTGATTCTGTCTGCAACTGTGCCTCAGCCACACAGCCTTGCCTCCTAAGGTGTTCAACAACCTCACAGGTATTCTTCTCTTGAGTTGATGATTTCAGTCTTGTGCCTCAAAACGTCTCTGTCTGACTCCTCAGAGTTCAGAAGTGCACTCATGCACTGGTAGTCAGAGTCCGAACACTTTGTCATGTCCTCCTGACATGAAACCTCAAAGACCCTCAACCTGAAATCAAACATAACTCCTTGCAAACATACAATCACAACATACATTACAGAATAAAGGGAACACTCACAGACATCCATAGAATACATAACTCATGCAGGAAAAATTGTTGTTTGTATTAAAAATGGCAACAATGCCTATATCTTTACAATGGTGTTCCTGATCTCTCCTCGGCTCTTCTCTTCTGCTCTACACGCATACTAACTCAAAATGATATCTAAAAATATCTTTTACCTGAGGGGCTCTTAGCGCTTCCCTCCAGTTTCACCTACTCTAATAAATTACAATCAATGGTTGTCTAGTCCAGGATCGGATCTAGATCTCAGCCATGACACACATTAAATGCCTATCTTATCTACAGCATGCGCAAAGGCATGGCTTCTATGGCTCAATAGCCTAAGACATTTAATTACATTAAATTTGAAATTTGAAATGAGGTTTTGCCTCCCTTTCATCACATGAATGCATGCGCGCTGATGTGGCTGGTTGGTTGGCTGACAACGTGGAGAGATGATCCTGCATCAACTAGCATGTGTTCCATCTCCACCATGGATTTGGCAGGGTTACCTCATTCCTTGGGCTTGAAGTTTGATAGTGATTATTGACGCCATTATTTACACCATTTTTTTTGGTTGATGCATTCCCTTTCCCTACTACCCTATTTGTGCCTTGTTCCCTTACTAATCATCATCTACTGAGGTTAATACTTGTTTGTTCAAATATGTTTTCCACACATTCATCCTCACTCCATTCCTTACTAGCCCTCCACCCTACATATACCTCATCTATTGAGTGCATGGATAGGATATCTATCATCTGAGTGTTCTTTTAAATTGGTTTCTAATTGTTCCCAAGAAAAACAATTTGAATTCTCTACCACCTCTATGAATTCTTCTTGGGTGGATTCTTCATATTTTCACAATCATCATCTATGTTACTATGAATTCACTCAGTGTTGAAGATTGAAGACAATTTGTTGGGGAAATTTTGTTAGAGAATAATGGTGAAATGTCATGATTAAGTAGAGTATTTTTACATGGTAGATTTATTTAGAAAATAAGTGGTTCCAAATCAGTTTTTAATGGAGTCTAGTCGGTCTCTCATTATAAATGCAATTGAATTGCAAGTAGTGAAGGGAATGTGGTGTCTTGTGCATTCGTTCTATGTGCCTAATTCTTCCATTTTGGTATCAGAGCAGGTCTTGTGATCTATGTGAGGGAACGATAGTGGAAGATTCATACCATCTAGCGATCGAGACGAGGCACTTCACATCATTTGCTCTGTGGGAAGACATTGTTCGTCAATTGTTGTCTCGTGCAGGAATTATAGCCTGAAGAAAGACATTGTCGATGAAGTCAAGCAGAGGAGATATGTGTAGAGAATTCATTGCATCTATTGATACTCCACGAGGTAATATTTTTTTTAAGCTTCTTTTCAAAATGGAGTGTGTACAATTATAAATGTTGAATGGTCATAATTTCCACACATGGAAGGTTAAGATTCAACTACACTTGATGAGTAGGAACTTATGGGGGATTGTAAAAGGTATGGAAAAATCACCTACATAAGCTAAGCAGTTATTAGAATGGGGAAAAAGGGAGGAAAGGGCTAAGTCTATTATTCGACCATCACTTTCAAATCCGCAATTACATCTTATTGATTTAAGCAAATCTTCTTCAGAAATGTGGGAACAGTTGAGTAAGATTTTTGGGGAAAAGGAAATATTATTAAATATTCTATCATCAAACTATGATAATTCCATTTTTACTTTAAGAAAAATTCCCTCCAAAACTATGGATGAAATGATGGCATCACTCATAGAAAAAGAAAAAAGGATGTGGGAAAGCCAATGAAAAAAAATTGAGATTTAACTCAACACATGATACATATGAAGCAAGTGACTTGTCCATCCTAGGTGGACATTACTCGAAACCACCTGGTACCACAACCTGTAGAAACACAAGAACACTATATATTTGAGGATGCCAATGTAGGGACCAGAAATAAACAAGCCTAATAAAATCCATACAACTACACGTAACATTTCTAACATAGAATTTCAATTTCAAACATAGAATTTCTTTGAGTGCGTAAATAATTCATTGGGCTTCAAATAAGCATATAATATTCCAGCAGAATTTAACATTTATCTACAACATGAAAATAACTCAGCAATTCATAAGTAAAATACCTGCTTCTGATGCTAATTCTCGCCGATATGGTTATCCTTTCCCTGCTTCCTTGCCTAGCCTGATGCACTAACCAACTCTTCCCAAACTGACTAACATCCCATCTAGCTAGGAGCAACATGTCCAACTACCTAGCTCCAGGAAAATGAAAGGAATCCTGGCCCCCGTGCCCAAAACCCCCAGCAACCCGCTGCCCCCTGCAATGATTCACCCAAAAACAAAACTGCTCAAACCAGCCAAGATCCCACCAAAAAATATACCACAGAGATACCCTCCTGCCCTCCCAATGCTCCCTCAAAATCCTTCCTCCCCAAAATAATCATCCTCTCCCCCCTTTTTCCTGTAGGACTCTTCCGTCATATCCCCCTTCACCGACTCTCCTCCCCCTCATTAATTTCCTTATCTCCTCCTTTATTACCGTATCCCCTTCTTTATTATCTTATCCTTAATTTAATGCTTCATTCCCTGCCTTGCATACGTAAAGTATTTAACAAAATAAATTAAAATTATTAATCTCTTTAATTCATTACTCAAATAATTAATGAGTCAATTAATTAATTAATTAATTAATCATTGACAGATATGAACAAGTAATTAATAAATAATTAATTAATTAATATTATTAAGAAATAATTATTGTCTAGCTAAACATATTAGGACAGTCAGATTATCAAATTAATTATAATTAATAATCCCTATGCATCTATTTAACCAGGGTTGTTACAGCCAAAAAATAAACAAATCACTATGGTGAATTTTCAAATGTGGCACATACATGTGTATGCAGTACACTGAATGAGCAAGCTACCTCTACTTCTACACTAGTGGTGGAGACATACATTGATGCATCTATTGACGTAGAGGGTCTTTTATAGGGGTGTAGAAACTACAAAACATGATACAATAAAATATCGAAATAAATACACAAAATAATATATAAATATATAACTATGAAGAACATAGATATGGTTACGATAATAACCTCCTCTGTAACAACCCCATCGTTACGACAACAAGAAAAGCAGAAGTGAATTTTTTCTTTGTTTTTAAGAGTTAAGAGGCAAGAAGACAACGATGACAACAGTTTATCCACACCACTGACAAAGAATGCAAGCACGCAGTCCAGGCAACATGTTACTATGACACCACGCACAGGCACAAGGGAAACTAGGGAAACATGCACAGAATAACAAGGAGGAACGACTACTCACCTGACAGAAACACGACCACGCCTACAAGATAAGGGACAACATCCCCAACCCGACGCAATGGCCTAGACAACAAGGACTAGAACCTCAAGGTGTGTGAACCCAACGCCTGAAGGAGTTCAACCCATGCGTCGTAAAGAAACTGAAAATGATTGACAACACTCACACAGAACGCACCGACTCAGGCTAAGTTCTTGCTCATCGCTATCCCATAGGGCACGCCATGATCCCCTCATCAGGGATCATGTTGTTCTGAGGTGATAGACGCATTAATAACCTTAGCACAACATAAGCTATCCGGACCAAGGACTCTAGATAATCTGACGCGCTAGGAACTTAATACCGAAAGGAAAACCACACCCATACCCCAACAACAGGTCAACGAAATGCCAGAGGACGAAGATAAGGGATGACACAAGCCAATACACGACAGCGTCCATGACTCAACCAATCACCCAGTCTAAACTAGTCATTGATTACAATCTATTTTAACATGGGTTCCATTGTAAACTGGGCACGTCAAACGTACAATTAGTCAATAAGGCACCCACTAAATTATCATTAATACAATCGATCTAACAAGTCTAAGAAATCAATACTAGAACTATAATTAGAAATACAATCTAACTTCAATTGTAATAATTTAGCAAATCAAAAAAGGGCAATCTAGTCTTTACTCACCGATCTAATTTTAATCATTATTACAACCTAAATGGACAATTATATATTAATCCAAATCTCCATCCAACTAGCCATTAACTTAAATAACAACATTGAAAAACTTAATGTAGAATGCTACCATTAAACACTTATGAGAAATTTAAACCTCACATGTAGTCTAACTATATTGACTGAACTAACAATACTAGCAGTATATTAACCTTGAGAAGGAAACTGCTAACTATTAACGTCGTTGAAGCAAAAGTCAAGGCAATTAACATAGCATTTACATAACGATTATTATAGAAAATAACAACGTGATTAACATGACAATTAACATAACCATTAATATAGTGAATTAACAATTCAATTAACATGACTTTTGTCCATTTAGCTCGATGTGGCAATTAATCATTCAAAAGGAATCTGAAGACCATTAACTCGCTATAGAAAATAACATGGCATTTAATATGACAATTACATAACAATGAATATAGCGATAACCAGGTAATTAACATGATTGTTGACCATTTAACTCACAGTTCCACCCATGAGAAAATGCAGTACACATTTGGTGGCAAATCGTGCCCAATCAACAGCAAACACACTCAAATTAAATGGTGAAACATGGTCATTCTAGCCACGGCACAGTCACAATTTTAAAGGCAAAATGTTGTTCCATACGTCAGCAAAATGCAATACACAAACTTAATGGAAACGTGCCCATTCGACAACAAACTCATCAAAATTAAAGGAAAAACGTATCCATGCAATAACAAGTCTCAATCCACCCTTAATGTGAAAATCGTAACCACTCAACATCAATGTAGTGAACTAGAAACCAAAACACTACACCGTAAGGGAAAAACGTGGTCATTAAGGCAATAACAGTAAGGATTAAAATCCATTTGACAGTAGAATCGTGGTCAAAATCTATGTAATAAAATCATTGTAATAAATTTGTGGTGACATTACAGGAATGAAATCCATGATAGTAAGAATTGTGCTCAAAATCTGTGTGATAAAATCATTGGGGTCCCATCTACATAATTCCATGTAAATCCAACAACCGACCTATCAAAGTCTAGCATGACTAAAGGAAAATCGCATTCAACACAGGTTACTTAGGATATGATCACAGGTTGAGGATTTTTTCTTTATCTAAACAAATTTAGTTGTCCCGGAGTCCCTAAAACTGGAAACCAAGCTCATGAGACCCCATGCAGACAAGTAAACCGTAATATGTACTTTATAATTTTTATTTATAATATATACTTCTTGAATTTTGATTTAAGATGTGACGCTTTTATCATATTCGACCATTCAAATAAAAATAAAAAATTCTCAGGCTCAACACATCCCATGCAGACAAACCATGGCAGGTAAGATTTGACAATATCATAATAAAAACAATCACAGCCATGGGGACACGTAAATACACCGGATTTTAATAAAAGAATGGTTCCTTTCGCATTTACAGACCTGCTAATAAATATTAGTCTATTCTTTTAACTTCGATCCAGACTGATTCTTATATGTATATTCAAGCATTCAGACATATCAAACAATTTTAAAACATATTTTGTAGAAGATTTAATTATAAAATTTGTATTAGAAAAAAAACAGGAAACAGGCCATGATGAATCACTTTTAACAAACGCATATAGATATAGCATACCAAACCAACAAAAAAACCACACAGGGTTAAAACTTATCCATCTATACACAACGCAGATTTACAATTTATCCAAGAATAAAAACGCAGGATGAGAATTTGATCCATCAAGATATAAAAACAGGGTAAAAACAAGATAACGATGAGATATAAACATGCCGAGGTTGAATAAAAACTTCACCAACAATCAAAATCGCAGAGTTAAATAATCTCATCAAGGCACAAGGTGAACCATTAGCCAAGGACAAACATCAGAGATAGACGGTTGACAGGAACATCCTTCACTCATCATCCTCGCACAGAAAAGCAGGGCGTTGATATCCATAGGTCTATTAACACTGAAGCGACGATCATAGATCATGCTCCTCGTTGACTACTCAAGCGAGGAATGGTGAGCTAGGAACGAAGGAAAATAAAATGCATTCATCATAATCAATCAACAACTGGATGGTCAAGACATGCAGGGAATCGAAGGCCATGGGAGTCAATCAATCATCGAGCTAGGATAGAAAAAAAAAACAATCATCAATCTAGACAATCAATTTACTTCCCCAATTAAATATGCATATCCAAATCATAAATCCTACTACAATCTACCATGCAAAAATAAAGAAAGCGTGTCGTTTCCTGATCACCCGCTCTGAGTTGATGTCCCACGTGCTTCGAGCAACTCCCGCTTGCCGACTAATGATACTTCACCGATACCTCCTAGCCATTGCTAGGGGTACTCGTCTTCCCCCTTAGCCCCCCGAGCCGCAAAAGGGCCACGCACACTAACTAGAGAATCTGCTAGCTCCCAACTCGCCTCACAAGGTCGAGATACCTCTCCTCACTGAGCTGGGTATCCCAACTCCCACAAGCTATGTCAATCAAGTAGATATTTCTACAGCGTAACGTTACGCAAACAGAAGAGATCCTTCATCCTTCTCCTCCCTCCATTATATAGAGTTTCGAACCCCTTTACCTTCCCAAAATCCCATTTAAAATAATGTTTAAAAATTAATTCATAAAAATTTATCCCTGTACATGTGTCGCCCATCCCCTTCATTCCTCCAAAAACTAATTTCTTTAATTAATTAATTACCTTTATTTCCCTCACCCACCTAGAGTCACTCCTAGAATCGCTCCTAGGTGTCCCAAAATTCTCTTACAGGTTTTAATGACTTTCCCCATTATTAATTTGCTAGTTCAGTTTAAATTAGAAAGTTCTTAAATGGTAGATACCTTACTAAGTTTGACTTCTTTTTTTTCCCTTGTGTTTCCCTTTTCTTTTTATGTTTCCCTCTATTCCTAGTTTCCTAATTATTTTAGATTTCTCTCTTTCCCCTTTTCATTTAGAACTCAAATTGGCAGGTGTAGAAATTAACTTTTCCCTTTTTCCCTTTTTAATTAATAAACTTTAAATTATCATAATAAAATGAAACAATTATTTATTTTATTTTTATTTTTTTAAATATATATATATATATAGATATATTTTTTCTTTTTCTTTTTCTTTTTTTTAAAGGATAGAGAACATTCTGCCACTAGTATAATTTAGACCTAGACTTTAATTTTCATGTTGGGCGACATTTTATTAGGGAATTTGTTTTAAAAATTATTATCACGTTATTATTCCTAAGGCCATTTGGGTTCATTCATTTATCATTAATAACGTGACGTTCCCTTTAGGACACACTAGGTGCTCCAAGGGTGCCACTCGCCTCATTTGTTTCCCTTGTGCGATGTGCCCTTCAGGACGCACCATGTGCTCCAAGGGTGCCACTCGCCCCATCTATTTCCCTTGCGCGACGTGCCCTTCAGGATGCACCACATGCCTTAAGGGTGCCACTCACCTCTTGACTAACTTGGTAGACATCAAAAACCCCTGAAGTTAATGCTCCACCAAGTGAACTTGTGGGAGACTAAGGGCCTCTAAGGAATAAGGCCCCCACCTTATTGCACGCCCCTTACAATCATCATGAGCGAATTTCACAGTCTTCCCTCACAGCATCGTGGATCCTCTCGAACTAGATAAATGTTAACCTACAGTTCGAGCCACGACGGGAGTGCTAGTAGGTTGTGGCAGGGATACTGTCCACACCTCTCCCTCAACATCTTTGGTGGTCGTGCATAACCCCTCTACTCCACATGTGAGTCTGGTCGGCAAGCTATCATCAGCTTGCATCATCAACGAATCATGTTATCAATATATCCATAATCATATCATCTAATGAGATGCACTAATATCACATATAAAATAGTCAAACCCCAATGGTTCACTCCCAGACTCGATCCAGAGTCCAAGGGGTTCCATCGATGCCTCTTCATCCTCGAGGTCCAAAATCCTGCACACTCAGTAAAACCAAATCAATAGCACTTGTCTATGTCAATGTATTAAAACAACATGTCATCAACCCATGATGCCTCATAATCAAAATGAAAGTTTTAATAGCATAATAATCCAGATCACTTGTGAACAAGTGTCCTCAAAGAATAAGTTCTCTCAGTGTGAAAGAGAAGGATGTTACATACACCCCCTCTTGGTCTAAACTTCTTCTCGAAGTTTCACAGTATAAATGCCGAAATAATGTGTATCACAGTATCATAAGTCTATCTATCAAACAAAAATGGAAACTGTTGGCACATATCATATGCATCCTCCCAGGTCACCGAGTGCAGACTATAGTTGTCCCACTGGACCTTGACCTGGTCTACTATTTGACACCATAACTATCAAACATGATGATCCAGGATATAGATTGGGTCAGCCATGAGCACCCCCTCATCCGATACCTGCAAAGAACTCATGTCAATAACATGTGTAGGATCACTAATATAATGTCTCAAAACAGATACGTGAAAAACACTGTGCATACGCCTCAAGGAGTCAAGCAAGGCTAGTCGATAGGCCAAAGGCCCCATTCTCTCCACAATCTCAAAAGGTCCCACGAACCTAGGAGAGAGTTTATCTCCCTTTCCAAACTTGATCGAACTCTTATGCGGTTTAACCCGCAAGAAGACTTGATCGCCAACCTCGTAACTACGATCGACACAGTGCACAGGGGCCTAACTCTTCTGTCGATCATGCGCTTCTTTAATCCTTTGTATTATTGTTTGCATTTTCTCTTCCATTTCTTGGATCGCTTCTGGTCCCACCAGGACCCTATCCTAAAGACGATCCCAACTCAATGGCATCTGACATGGTCTCCTGTAAAGAAACTCGAAAGGCACCATATTAATGGTGCCTTGGTAACTATTGTTATAAGAGAATTCCACCAGTGGCAAGAATTATTCCCAACGCTTTTTTTGGTCCATCACGTGCATGCGCAACATGTCCTCCAAGGTTTGGTTTGTTCGTTCGATTTGTCTGTTAGTCTCTGGGTGGTACGCAATACTGAAGTTAAGTTGGGTTCCCAAGGCCTCTTGGAAACTCATCCAAAATCATCCAGTAAACATCGATCCTCGATTATATATAATCCTCTTAGGCATGCCATGCAGCCTCACAATCTCACTGATGAAAACTCTAGCTATGTTAGGTGCTTGATACGTCGTACACACAGAAATAAAGTGAGCACTCTTCGTCAGAGTGTCTACTACTACGAAATTTGAGTCATGACTCCTTTCCGTCAATGGCAATCCAACAATAAATACCATCGAAATAACCTCCCATTTCGATTCTAGAATATCGTGTGGATGTAGTAATCATGTTGGGTGTCTATGTTCAATCTTCACTTGTTGACATTCTAGACATATGGCCACATAGTTGACTATCTCTGCCTTCATTCCATTCCATAAGAATAAAGGTTTAAGGTCTTCCCTCATCTTCATGACTCCCGGGTGAGCCATGTAAACTTCTCTATGAGCCTCGCTTAGGATCAAGCTCCTCAACTCGTCGTTTGGTTTTACGTAAATCTGATTTTTAACCCTCAATAATCCATCGTCGTCAAATGTAAATCCTTCAAATCTTTGTACCATCATTGTGTTTTGTCCGATAAAATACTTGACCTCCTTGTACCAGTCATCTTCACGCTGTAAAGTTAGAATCTTTTCACGTAGATTCGTCCGAAGAGACAACACCGAAAAGATGCGTGGTCTTTGACTCAATGCATCTGCCACTCGATTCATTGTTCCTTTTATGTAAGTAATCTCAAAGTCATATTCACTAATAAATTCTGACCAAATTCATTGTCGCGTGTTCAGGTCGCTTAGCATAAAGATGTGTTGTAGTCCACAGTGGTCAGTCTTTAGTTCAAATTTTCGTCCAACAAGATAGTGTCTCCAAACATTCAAAGCATATACGATGGCTAACAACTCCAAATCGTGCATTGCGTAGTTCTCCTCATGCCTTCTTAGTTTCCTTCAAATGTAAGCGATCACTCATTTATCTTGCATCAAGACTCTGCCTAAGCCTTCCTTGGATGTGTCAGTGCATACCAAGAAGTTTGCATCCATGTCAGGGACCTTTAGTATCGGTGTCATTGTCAACAACTCCTTGAGCCTCCTAAAATCTTCCGCGCATTTCTCGGTCCAAACAAACTTCTTGCTCTTCTTCTGCAATTCTGTGATCGGATTTGATATCTTTGAAAATCCCTCGATGAACCGTCGATAGTATCCTTCCAAACCCATGAAGCTACACACTTCCATGACATTCGTTGGCTCAGGCCATTCCATAATATCCTCGACCTTTGTGGGATCCACGGTGATACCTTCGTCGGAGATGACATTCCCTAAGTAGTGAATATTCGATTGATAAAATGCACATTTGGACAACTTTCCATACAATTTGTGCTCTCGCAAACACTGTAGAACCAAGCGCAAGTGCTCTTCATGCTCCTCCGGCGTCCGAGAGTAAATAAAAATATTGTCGATGAATACTTGGACGAACTTGTCCAAGTACTCATGGAACACCCCATTCATTAAACTCATGAATACCCTTGGGGTGTTCGTCAGTCCAAACAATAAAATAGTAAACTCGTAATGTCCAAAACTCGTCTTAAAGGCGGTCTTAGGGACATCATACTCCTTAATCCGTAACTGGTGGTATCCTGATCACAAATCGATCTTTGAGAATACCGGTGCGCCCTTAATTTGATCAAACAGATCATCAATCCTCGACAATAGATATTGATTCTTGATCATTGCCTTGTTCAATTAACGGTAGTCAATGCAAAGCCTCCACGACCCATTGTTCTTTCATATGAAAATAACAGGTGCACCCCACAGTGACACACTTGGACGTATCACTCTGAGGTCAAACAAATCCTTAAGTTGCATTCTCAACTCTTGTAACTCCGGGATCGACATCCGATAAGGCATTCTCGCTATCGGTTTAGTCCCCGGTTTAGATCTATAGTAAACTCTAATTCCCTCTCTGGCAGCATCCCAGGTAACTCCTCCGAAAAGACGTCTGCAAACTCTCTCACCACCGGAAAGTGTTCTAGACCTTCCACTACTCCCTTCTCGTTTAACACAAGGATCACATAAATCTTACACCCCTTGTGCATGCTCTTTCGTAGCTATAAGGAAGCGATGAACCTTAGGGAAACTCCCTGGTTCCATCCTACAATCACACATCTTTTCCCCTCATCATCGACCAAGCTCAACTGTTTCGTCTTGCAATTGAGTATCGCCTCATGCGATTCCAACCAGTCCATACCAATCATGACGTCATAAGATCCTAAGATCGTGATGTATAGGTTGGACCTAGTGACAAACTCTCCCAGGTTAAAGGTACAACCCATAACCTTTCCTCCAACCTTTTGTTTGGCTCCCAATGCCATCTCTATGAATCTAAACTCATCATGTTCGACTGCCTTTACCTTAATCCTTTTTAGCGCGGAACCCAAGATGAAACTCTTGGTAGCACCGAGATCAATCAAAATACTAAGGGTCTAGTCAGCGATGGTACATAACGTCTCGAGCACAGTCGACTGGTGCTCTACCTCGTAGTTATTCACTGCTATGTGAATCCGATGGGCCTTGCCCAAATCTCCCACGGTAGTGGGTCTGACTGATCTAGATGCTTTAGTCCTCTCCACAGGGCAATTGCGCTGGTAGTGTGGCTCCCCACATGTCTAACACCCCTTCTTCGGTCCAGTAGTCCGGGTACCTGAAGTAGAAGATGACGGCCCACCAAATTGGAATCTTGGTATGTTCTGTTGAATAGGCCTAAACTGTTGTTGTTGATGATGTTGTGGTCCTCGATAAGGTGTTCATTGTTGAAGTGTCGGTCGTCGAGGTGTAGTGAAAGTGGATCCTCTCTGGAAGCCACGATATCTGGGCGTATGTCGATGTGTAGTGAAAGTGGATCCTCTCTGGAAGCCACGATATCTGGGCGTATGTCGATGTGTAGTGAAAGTGGATCCTCTCTGGAAGCCATGATATATGGGCGTATGTATGGCTGGTGTCTGATGCTACTGCGCACCAGATGACACCTGCCCTATCAGTCTCGTAGGAGTCCTTCTCTGACCCCCGCTGATAAGCTCCTCCTATGCTATGAGGGCCTTCTGGACAACATCATGTAAGGTTTGAGGCATCATAATCCTAACCTTTGCAAGTATGCTTCCATTAAGGCCAAACATGAACCTGTTGACCTTAAGTTTCTCTGTGTTAAGATGTGGAGCATACCGGAGAAACTCCATAAAATGGGCCTCGTACTCAGGCATCGTATGATCACCCTGTCGTAAGGCGTTGAACTCATTGAGCTGATGCTAAATGAATTCTTCAGATAGGTACCTCTCTCGGAACTGTTCCTCGAACAGGTCCCATGACACGTCTTCGACAGCCATGTTTAGCTGCGGTAGGATCGTCTTCCACCATAGAAGAGTGTTCCCTTTTAGTTGAAATACCTCCATGGGGACCTTCATGTTGGAGGTATAGTCGCGAAGTGCAAATCACATCGCCATATTCTCCAACCATGCCTCGGCGGCTACACTGTCCGAGGCACCAAAGAACTCGTGAAATTTGACCTTCTCAAGTTCACTGTGAATGCTACCAGTACCAACCAGAGCGCGTCGTGGACCCTCAGGGGGTGTCAATGCTCTGGTGTCGTCTCTGTCCAAACATTTGATCAGTGTCTCAGACATGCGCTCGAAATATCTCATCATTTTGACCACATAAATTCTATCTTCTCCTGCCCGACAACCTGTTCGTCTCCCTTGGGGTTAGACCCCTTAGGTGTGGATGCTACTGGAGGCATCATGCCTCCTCCCCTAGAACCCTGTCATCTGCCTCCATGACATCCTCTAACCATGATTACCTACATGAGTAAAATTCAACTTAATTAGCAACATTATAATCAATCATATCAACGAAAGTTGTAGTGATCCCAAGTCGCAGATTGAACCTGAATCTGATACCATATGTAACAACCCCATCGTTACGACAAAAAGTGAAGCAGAAGTGAAATGTTTCTTTGTTTTTAAGAGTTAAGAGGCAATAAGGCGACGACGACAACAGTTTATCCACACCACTGACAATGAACGCAAGCATGTAGTCCAGGCAACATGTTACTATGACACCACCCACAGGAACAAGGGAAACTAACAAACATGTGCAGAATAAAAAGGAGGAACGACTACCCACCCAACACAAACATGACCATGCCTACAAGCCAAGGGACAACATCCCCAACCCGACACAATGGCCTAGAAAACAAGAACTAGAACCTCAAGGCGTGTGAACCCAATGCCTGAAGGCGTTCAACCCATGCGTCATAAATAAACTGGCAATGCTTGACAACACTCACATAGAACGCACCGACTCTGGCCAAGTTCTCTCTCGTCGCTATCCCATAGGGCGCGCCATGATCCCCTCACTAGGAATCATGTCGTTCCCAGGTGATACACGCATTAATAACCTTGGCGCAACATAAGCTATCCGAATCGAGTACTCTAGATAATCCGACACACTAGGAACTGAATACTGAAAGGAAAACCACACCCATACCCCAACAACAGGTCAAAGAAATGCCAGAGGATGAAGACAAGGGATGACGCAAGCCAATACATGACAATGTCCATGACCCAACCAATCACCCAGTCTAAACTAGTCAATGATTACAATCTATTTTAACATGGGTTCCATTCTAAACTTGGCACGTCAAAGGTACAATTAGTCAATAAGGCACCCACTAAATTATCGTTAATACAATCAATCTAGAAATTCTAAGTAATCAATACTAGATCTATAATTAGAAATACAATCTAACTTCAATTGTACTCATTTAGTAAATAAAAAAAGGGCAATCTAGTCTTTACTCATCGATCTAATTTTAATCATTACTACAACCTAAATGGACAATTATATATTAATCCAAATATCCACCCAACTAGCCATTAACTTAAATAACAACATTGACAAACTTAATGTAGAAAGCTACCATTAAACACTTATGAACAATTTAAACCTCACATGTAGTCTAACTATATTGACCGAAATAACAGTACTAACAGTCTATTAACCTTGAGAAGGAACCTGCTAAATATTAATTTCGTTGAAGCAAAAGTCAAGGCAATTAACATAGCAGTTACATAACGATTATAGCAAAAAACAAGGCAATTAACATGACAATTAACATAACCATTAATATAGTGAATTAACAAGTCAATTAACATGACTATTGTCCATTTAGCTCCATGTGGAAATTAATCATTCAGAAGGAATCTGTTGACCATTCACTCGCTGTAGAAAATAACATGGCATTTAATATGACGATTACATAACAATGAATATAGCGATAACCAGGAAATTAACATGACTGCTAACCATTTAACTCGCGATTCCACCCATCAGCAAACGCAGTACACATTTGGTGGCAAATTGTGCCCAATCAATAGGAAACGTACTCAAATTAAATGGCAAAACATGGTCATTCCAGCCATGGCACAATCACAGTTTTAAAGGCAAAACATTGTTCCATATGTCAGCGAAACGTAGTACACAAATTTAATGGCAACGTGCCCAGTCGACAGCAAACTCATCAAAATTAAAGGAAAAACGTATCCATGCAACAAAAAGTCTCAATCCACCCTTAAACGACAAATTGTAACCACTCAACATCAATGCAGTCAACCAGAAACCAAAACGCTACATCGTAAGGGAAAAACGTGGTCATTATGGCAGTAACAGTAAGGATTAAAATCCGTGTGATAGTAGAATCGTGGTAAAAATCTATGTTATAAAATCACTGTAATAAATTTGTGGTGACAATAAAGGAATGAAATCCATGACAACAAAAATCRTGGTCAAAATCTGGGTGACAAAATCGTCTGGGTCCCATCTACGGAATTCAATCTAAATCCAACAATTGACCTGTCAAAGTCGAGCATGGGTAAAGGAAAATTGCATTTAACACAGGTTACTTAGGATATGGTCAAAGGTTGAGGATTGTTTCTTTATCTAAACAAATTTAGCAGTCCCTAAAACCGGAAACCAAGCTCATGAGGCCCCATGCAGACAAGTAAAACGTAATATGTACTTTATAATATATACTTCTTGAATTTTGATTTAAGTTGTGATGCTTTTAGCATATTCGACCATTCAAATAAAAATAAAAAATTCCCACGCTCAGCAAATCCCACGCAGACAAACCATGGAAGGTGAGATTTGACAGTATCATAATAACAACAATCACAGCCACGGGGACACATAAATACATAGGATTTTAATAAAAGAATGGTTCTTTTTCCATTTACAAACATGCTAAGAACTATTAGTTTATTGTTTTAACTTCAATCCAGGATGATTCTTATATGTATATTCAAGCATTCAGACATATCAAACAATTTCAAATCATATTTTGTAGAAGATTTAATTATAAAATTTGTATTAGAAAAAAAACAAGAAACGGACAATGACAAATCACTTTTAACAAACGCATATAGATATAGTAGACCAAACCAAACAAAAACCGCACAGGGTTAAAACTTGTCCATCTATACACAATGAAAATTTACAATTTATCCAAGAATAAAAACGCAGGGTGAGAATTTGATCCATCAAGATATAAAAACGGGGTAAAAACGAGATAACGACGAGATATAAACATGTCGAGGTTGAAGAAAAAATTCACCAACAATCAAAATTTCAGAGTTAAATAATATCATCAAGGTGTAAGGTGAACCATCAGCCAAGGACAAACATCAGAGGTAGACAATTGATAGGAACATCCTTCGCTCATCATCCTCGCACAGAAAAGTAGGGCATTGAGATCCATAGGTCTATTAACATCGAAACGATGACCGTAGATAAGGCTCCTGGCCGAATGCTCAGGCGAGGACTAGTGAGCTAGAGATGAAGGAAAATAAAACGCATTCATCACAATCAATCAACCATCGGATGGTCAAGACATGTAGGGAATCAAAGGCCATGGGAGTCAATCAATCATCGAGCTAGGCTAGAAAAAAAAAAAATCAGTCGTCAATCTAGACAATCAATTTACTTCCCCACTTAAACATGTAGATCCAAAGCATAAATCCTACTACAATCTACCATGAAAAAATAAAGAAAGTGTATTGTTGCCTGATCGCCTGCTCTGAGTTGATTTCACGCACGCTTCGAGCAACTCCCGCTTTTCGACCGATGAGACTTCACTGGTACCTTCCCAGCCAACGCTAGGGGTACTCTTCTTCCCCCTTAATCCCCTGAGCCACAAAGGGGCCACACACACTATCCAGAGAATTGGATATCTCCCAGCTCGCCTCGCAAGGCCGAGCTACCACTCCCCACCAAACTGGGTATCCCAACTCCCACAAGCTAAGTCAGTCAAGTAGAGATTTCTGTAGCGTAACGTTATGCAAACATAAGAGATCCTTCATCCTTCTCCTCCCTTCATTATATAAAGTTTCAAACCCCTTTACCTTTCCAAAATCCCATTTAAAATAATGTTTAAAAATTAATTCATAAAAATTCCTCCCCGTACATGTGTCGTCCATCCCCTTCATTCCTCCAAAAACTGATTTCTTTAATTAATTAATTACCTTTATTTCCCTCACCCACCTAGATTCACTCCTAGAATCGCTCCTAGGTGTCCCCAAATTCTCTTACAAGTTTTAATGACTTTCCCCATTATTAATTTGCTACTTCAGTTTAAATTATAAATTTCTTAAACGATAGATACCTTACTAAGTTTGACTTCTGATTTTTCCCTTGTGTTTCCCTTTTCTTTTTATGTTTTCCACTTTTCCTATTTTCCTTATTATTTTATATTTCCCTCTTTCCCCTTTTCATTTAGAACTCAAATTGTGATGCAAAAGCATCGCCAGCGTCAAGCGAGCGTGGGGCAGGTGCCAACGCATTTTGACATATGATAAAGTTATTTGAATCATTTTTGAAAATTTGACGTGCAAACATAAATGTGATAATTAAAGAGGGAGGCATACTTGTAATATTGTAAACAGACCTTGAGCATCCCGCTCTCGTATGAAGTAGATAGAAGCATTTGTGACAGTTAATGCAAGTAGGTAGAATTGAATTCCTAGATTAGACAGTTTTAGAAGGAATGAGGGAAACGGGATATAGACACCCTCACTTGTATCATTGTAATAAATATAGCAAGAGCATAGAGGAGAAGCAGAGAGCTATGTAGCAGACTCCATGTACAGAAGTTCTGAATTAATAAAAGAAAGTTGTGATTCAGACTCATGGTGTTCATGTACTCTCTGTGTATGCATTTTTGAATGTTATGCTCATCGTTTTACTCTTTCTGTCATGCAATTTATTTTATGCTATGTATGAATGATTTCTTGTTAAATGTATGAAATCTGAGAGAGAGAGAGAGAGTAAGAGAAATGAGTTTCAATTGTTTCTCTATCTGAGCAAGAGTTCTTGCAAGGAGTACAGTTGAATTTGTCTGCAAGGAGTGCGTCGACAAAATGTTCAGAGGTTTGCCTCTGAAATCTTAGGAGAGATAGCGTTTGTTCTCATTCCTCGGGAGTGCAGTCAGGCACAGGAGTCATGCAAGGAGTACGCAGGCTGAGTGAAGTCTCAAATTTGAGGATCTGAGTGAAGTATCGAAGGACTGTTTCCGCAGAGTGTGTGCAAGGTCAAAGAGCATTCAACACTTCAAGTGTTGAAGGTTTCCGCAAGGAGTGTGTGCAAAGGGTCTTCTTTAAAGCTCGAAGTTGTGAGAAAGCTCAGGAAGGATAAAGCCTTTGAAACTATTGAAGGCAGTACAAGAAGTGGGTGCATTTGAGCAATTAGAAGACAACAGAAGTTTGTGGCGCAAGTGGATAAGTCCGGGGAAGAATCCTTGGTTCACTTCGTAGAAAATCATCATGGAAAAGGAAAAGATGGTCAAAATTCTCTATAGAGAATTAGCGAAATCCCGTCAGTTGTCCAACCTGACAGAGAAGCAAGGAAGTTATGGTCGTCTCAAAAGTTTCAAGCTCAGGAGATCATGAGTCGTTGTATCCTCACCAAATTTCCCGTTAGCCGTAGGATCTGAATGGAGTTGCATGAGGGTTAAACTCTCATAGATAGAGTGAAGGTTCCGAAGAGCATTGGGGTATCGAGGTGTTGGAGCTTGAGATATCGGAAGTCCCGTGGACAAGGGATCAGGTAAATCCACAGTGAAAACCCTGATTTTGATCAGGACCATCCATCTTGAAGGGACACGTGGTGGAGATCAAGCACCCGCCGATATTTTGGCTACCAGGGTTTTAAGTTGACAGGGAACTACAACATCGGGGAATCGCAAGTCCCGAAATCCTGAGACTGAATCTGGACCGTCCATTAGTTGAGACAGGTGGAGATAATCAAGAGCATGTCATCATTTTGCATGATGGATTTTTGGGATTCAGGAGGACAAGGAGTCGGATCATTTCAGCATCGAAAACTCTGAAATCGCGAGAAGTGATCAGAACCGTCCATCATAGGAGGACGCGTGGCAGAGATCTAACCATTCGGGAAATTTCCCACATAGAAATCCATCCATCGGCATTATGGGATTCAGAAAATCGGGAATCCTGAGGACAAAGTGTTCGTGCATTTCGGAAACGCGAAGTCTGGAATCCCGATAAGGTGGAAATTTTCATTGTAGGGCCAGCTGACATCATATCGGGATATCAGGAATTCCGAGGACAAAGTGTCCATGCTTTTCGACATTTGAAAGTCCAAAACCCTGAAAAGAGATAGGACTGCGGTCACATAAGGGGAGGTCGTGTGGATCAGGAGTCTGGACCAAGGGACTAACTGAAGTCGAAGCATCCTGGAATATCGGAGATTGGGAAATCGGGAAGGAAAAGGTTTACGACATCAAGGATTGGAAAACCCCAAAGTCCGAATTCTACTTTTCTGTGGTGAACAGAGAAGCGATTAGGCCTAAAGGCTGTAAGGAGTAGGAAAACCCTGTGGGTTGATTTTATCGGAGATTCCAAAGAGGGATCAAAGAGCCACTTCAGCTCGAAGGTGGAATTAGAACTATCCTTAAGACCGGGAGGTCAGCGCAGAGGCCTTTTACGAGGCAGAGGGTGCGTCTGCGTCATGTTTGGTATCAGAGCCCAAAAAGGATTCTTTTCTTTCTATGGAAAGGAAAAGGAAAATTCACCATGCCACCAAGAAGAAGGGACAAACAATCACCTGATCCATAAGAGGAAAGGGAAATGTCCAGAGGAAGGGGTAGGCAGGTACAGAATCCAGAAGTAGAAAGAGATCTGCATAACACACGCGCCAGACTTGTGGACATGGAGATAAGACAAAGGTGCATACCTGATGTAGTAGATATCAGTGAGTCCAAAAATGAAGATGATACTGGACATGAAGAAGAGGAAGTTGCAGCCGAAGATGCTGCAAACAAACATTTGATTAGAGCTATTGCAAGAATGGGTGCAAGAGGGAAAATGGACATTCCAGTTTATGAAGGAAACCTGGATGCTGAAGAGCTTCTAGATTGGATTAGAGCTCTGGACACATATTTTGACTATGAATATGTTGAAGAGGACAAGAAGGTCAAACATGTCGTCACAAGATTCAAGGGACATGCAACATTGTGGTGGGATGAACTACAAGCTGACAGACGCTGCAAAGGCAAGCAAAAAATCAAGAGTTGGGATAGGATGATTGCGAAGATGAAGGAAAAATTCATTCCCAGAGATTACCAGATTACTCTGTTTCGAAGAATGCAAAATTTGAGACAGAAGTTGATGACAGTGAAGGAATATACTGAAGAATTCTACAAGCTGAACATCAGGGCAGGTCATCGGGAGACCGATGATGAAAAGGTTGCCAGATACTTGAATTGCCTGAGATATGACATTCAGGATGAGATAAGTATGTTGACCATCCGAACGGTGGAAGATGCCTATCAATTGGCTCTAAAAGCTGAAGAGAAGCTAAGCCGAAAACAGGTTCAAAGAGGGCGAGGCAGAAGTCAACCTAGAGGCAAATCAGTTGCCTAGGATAAAATCCAGAAGCCGAAGGAAGACTGGAAGAAACCTCAGAATCAAACTAAGAGAGGAGGAACCTCACAGTGAGGGCAATATGTTGAACCAAGAGGGTAGCATACTGAACAAAGAGGAGATTATGTTGATAATAATATTTTTCCTCGTACTAGAGGTAGAGGAAGAGGAAGAGGTGGACTAATAAAATGCTTCACGTGTGGAAAGAATGGACACAAATCTTATGAATGTCTAGATAAGAAGAGAGAGAGTGGAGAAACTCACATCATCGAAGCTCAAAGGCAGAATGTGGTGGCAGAAGATGCTGAAGGCGAAAGATCGTTGATGATGCAAAAGGTTCTTTTGACACCAGAGAAGGAAGTGGAGAGTTCAGTCCAAAGAAACAAACTTTTTCGGATTGCCTGCAAAACCAAGGACAGGGTATGCAAGGTCATTGTGGACAGTGGTAGCACAGATAATCTCGTTTCAACAGAGATGGTAGAAACATTGGAGCTAGAGACGATTGAACATCCAAGCCCATATAGAGTTTCATGGCTACAAAAAGGACATCAGGTAAATGTCACTAAAAAATGTTTAGTTGAATTTAAGATAGGAGGATATAGTGATAAGATAATCTGTGATGTTATTCCTATGGATGTTTGTCATTTATTGCTGGGTAGACCGTGGCAATATGACAGAAATGTGATTCACGATGGGAGGATGAATACATATACCTTAGAAAAGAATGGGAGGACTCAAATGTTACTTCCAATCAAAGATAAGGAGGTGAAACCGGAAGCAAGTAACATTGTACTTCTCATGAGTGGGAAGGAAATCCTTAATGAGGTCAAGAAGAAGGAGGAACCACAATTCATTGTGGTCAAGAAGCCAATGATTGTTTTAACCAGCACAAGGATAGATGATCTACCAGAAGAGGTTCAGGAACTGCTGGGAGAGTTCGTTGACATAGTAGTGGACGAACTACCTCGTTCGTTACCACCAATCAGGAGTGTGAGTCATCATATTGATCTCATACCTGGAGCCAGTTTACTGAACAAAGCAGCGTACAGATTAACGCTGCAGGAGAATGAAGAGGTCAAAAGACAAGTTCAGGATTTATTGGATAAAGGGTTGGTTAGAGGAAGCTTGAGTCCATGTGTTGTTCCGACAATACTCAATCCAAAGAAAGAAAAATGCTAGAGGATGTGTACTGATTCAAGGGCGATTAATAAGATAACAATCAGGTACAGGTTTCCATTGCCAAGGATGGATGACCTGATGGATTGCTTAAGTGGAGCAAAATTTTCTTTGAAGATTGATTTGAAAAGTGGTTATCACCAGATTCGCATGAGAGAGGGTGATGAATGGAAAACAGCTTTCAAAACTAATGAAGGGTTGTATGAATGGCTTGTTATGCCGTTTGGCTTAACAAATGCACCAAGTACTTTTATGAGATTGATGAATGAAGTCCTGAAAGATTTCATCGGAAAATTTGTTATCGTATATCTTTATGATATATTGATTTTCAGCAAAACAGAGACTGAACACTTGAAACATTTGGCTACAGTAATGAAGAGGCTACAACAGGAAAAGTTGTTTATCAACATGAAGAAATCCTCATTCATGAAGACCGAGCTCATTTATTTGGGATTTTTTATATCTACAGACAAGTTGAGGATGGATCTAGATAAGGTGGAAGTGATTAAGAATTGGCCATCACTGAAGAACATATTTGAGGTCAGGAGTTTTCACGGATTAGCTAGTTTCTACCGAAAGTTCATCAGGAATTTCAGTGGAATTTGTGCAGCAATGATGGATACAGTGAATAAAAGACATAAGTCTTTTCACTGGACAGAAGAGGCTGAAAGGAGTTTTAATCTGTTGAAGAGGAAAATCACGGAGCAACCAATTTTGGTGTTGCCGGATTTCCGAAAGACATTTCAAGTGAAATGCGATGCAAGTGGATTTGCAATAGGGGTAGTCTTAATTCAAGAATATAGGCTGATAGCGTATTTCAATGAGAAGCTGAATGAAGCGAAGGTGAAGTACTCCACATATGACAAGGAATTTTATGCTATCATTCAAGCATTGAAGAAGTGGAGACACTATTTGGTTACGAAGGAGTTTTTCCTATACAGTGACAATCATGCACTGCAGTTTGTGACTCAACAGGAGAATTTGAATCAGAGACATGTAAAATGGGTTGAACATATGCAAAATTTCACTTTTGTGATTAAACATATTTTTGGTACTGCTAACAAAGTTGTTGATGCTTTGAGCAGGAAGTGTTTGTTGTTGCAGGAGTTCAAGGTCAAAACATTGGGTTTTGATGATCTCAAGGACATGTACGCAGGTGATCCAAATTTTAAGGAGGCATATGAAGCGGCTGAGAATTTAGTTCTCAAAGATAAAAGCAAATGGGCAGAATACATGACCCAGGAAGGATTGTTGTTTAAGGGCAATCAACTTTGTATTCCAAAATGCTCCATGAGGGAGAATTTGTTGAAGGAGAAACACAGTGGAGGATTGGTCGGACACTTCAGTCATGACAAGACATTCGCAAAACTGAATGAGTCATACTTTTGGCCGGGAATGCGAGCAGAAGTTAAAAGATTTGTGGACAGATGAAGAATTTGTCAACATTCGAAAGGAAGGAGGCAAAATGCTGGATTTTATCAACCATTGCCCATACCTGAGACGCTGTGGGATGAAGTCAGCATGGATTTTATATTGGGATTTCCAAGAACACAAAGAGTATTTGACTCAATCTTTGTGGTGGTGGATAGATTTTCTAAAATGGCACATTTCATTCCATGTCAGAAAACCAGCGACGCAACTCACATTGTGAACCTGTTTTTCAAAGAAGTCATTCGACTTCATGGCTTACCAAGGAGCATAGTTTTAGATAGAGATACGAAGTTCGTAGGACAATTTTGGAGGACGTTGTGGAAGAAGCTAGGAACTAATTTATCATTTAGTTTAGCTTATCATCCTCAGACGGATGGACAAACTGAAGCAGTGAACAGAAGTTTGGGAGACTTGTTGAGGAGCTTGGTGACAGAACACCACAGCCAGTGGGACAACATATTACCACAGGCAGAGTTTGCGTATAACGACTCAGTTAACAGAAACACAGGGAAGAATCCATTTCAGATTGTTTATGGCATACAGTCGAGGGGGATTTCTGAGTTGAGGGATACAGAACTGAATGGAACTAGGAGCGCTAGTGCAGAAGATTTCGCAGAAGCGATGAAAGAACTTCACAGCCAGGTGAAGGAGCGATTGCAGAATTCAAGCCAGGAGTATAAACATAGGGCATATCAGCACAGAAGACAACTTCAATTCAAAGTTGGTGACTTGATTCTGGCACATCTGAGAAATGAAAGGTTCCCTAGGGGAACATATAATAAACTGAAGATGAAAAAAATTGGACCATGCAAGGTCTTGAATAAATTTGGGACAAATGCTTACGAGATTGAATTACCCAATGGGATTGGAATTTCTCCAATGTTCAATGTCTCAAATTTGTACCCATATAAACCTGAGGAAGCGGAGACAGAAAATGAGCAGCCAGAGATGCATTGGCGAAAGCAGATTCCAGTTGCATAAAAGCCGCAGATGGAGTACATACTAGACAAAAGACTTAGTAGAAAGACTAGGCGAAGGCAATATTTCGAGTATTTGGTCAAGTGGAAGGGCCATCCAGTTGAAGATGCCAGCTGGGAGAATGAAGCAGAAATACAAAAGCATGGATAGTCCATGCGCGACCTCATGGATAGGAGCCCATGAAAATTTTCAAGCGAGGGAGTATGATGCAGGAGCATCGCCAGTGTCAAGCGAGTGTGGGGCAGGCGCCAACGCATTTTGACATGTGATAAAGTTAGTTGAATAATTTTTTAAAATTTGACGTGCAAACATAAATGTGATTATTAAAGAGGGAGGCGTACTTGTAATATTGTAAATAGACCTTGAGCATCCCGCTCTTGTCTGAAGTAGATAGAAGCGTTTATGACAGTTAATGCAAGTAGGTAGAATTAAATTCCTAGATTAGACAGTTTTAGAAGGAACGAGGGAAGCGGGATATAGACACCCTCACTTGTATCATTGTAATAGATAGAGCAAGAGAATAGAGGAGAAGCAGAGAGTTGTGTAGTAGACTCCATGTACAGAAGTTCTGAATTAATAAAAGAACGCTCTGATTCAGACTCATGGTGTTCATGTACTCTATGTGTATGCACTTTTGAATGTTATGCTCATGGTTTTACTCTTTCTGTCATGCAATTGATTTTATGCTATGTATGAATGATTTCTTGTTAAATGTCTGAAATTTGAGAGAGAGAGAGAGAGATTAAGAGAAATGAGTTTCAATTGTTTCTCTATCTGAGCAAGAGTTCTTGCAAGGAGTGCAGTTGAATTTGTCTGCAAGGAGTGTGTCGACAAAGTGTTCAGAGGTTTTCCTCTAAAAGCTCAAGAGAGATAGCGTTTGTTCTCATCCCTCAGGAGTACAGTCAGGAACAAGAGCCGTGCAAGGAGTACGCAAGCCGAGTGAAGTCTCAGAGTTGAGGATCTGAGCGAAGTATCGAAGGACTATTGATGCAGAGTGTGCACAAGGTTGAAGAGCGTTCAACACTTCAAGTGTTGAAGGTTGCCGCAAGGAGTGCGTGCAAAGGGTCTTCTTTAAGGCTCGAAGTTGTGAGCAAGCTCAAGAAGGATAAATCCTTTGAAACTATTGAAGGAAGTACAAGAATTGGGTGCATTTAAGCGATTAGAAGACATCGGAAGTTTGTGGCGCAAGTGGATAAGTCCAGGGAAGAATCCTTGGTTCACTTCTTAGAAAATCATCAAGGGAAAGGAACAGACGGTCGAAATTCTCTGTACAGAATAAGCGAAATCCCGTTAACCGTCTGATCTGACAGAGAAGCAAGGAGGTTACGGTCGTCTCCAGAGTTTCAAGCTCAGGAGATCGTGAGCCATTGGATCCTCACCAAATTTCCCGTCAGCCGTAGGATCTGACTAGACTTGCATGAGGGTTAAACTCTCACAGATAGAGAGAAGGTTCCGAAGAGCATCGAGGTATCAAGGTGTTGGAGCTCGAGATATCGAAAGTCCCGTGGACAAGGGATCGGGTAAATCCACAATGAAAACCTCGATTTTGATCAGGACCATCCATATTGAAGGGACACATGGTGGAGATCAAGCACCCGTCGGTATTTCGGCTAACGGGGTTTTAAGTTGACAGGGAACTAAAACATCGGGGAATCGCAAGTCGCGAAATCCCAAGACTAAATCTGGACCATCCATTAGTTGAGACATGTGGCGATAATCAAGAGCACGTCGATATTTTGCATGACAGATTTTCGGGATTTAGGAGGACAAGGAGTCGGAGCATTTCAACATCAAAAACTCTGAAATCGCGAGAAGCGATCATAACCGTCCATCATAGGAGGACGCGTGGCGGAGATCTAAGCATTCGGGAAATTTCCTGCAAAGAAAGCCATCCATTGGCATTATGGGATTCGGAAAATCGGGAGTCCTGAGGACAAAGCGTTCGCGCATTTCGGAAACGCGAAGTCTGGAATCCCAATAAGGTGGAAAGTTTCGTTGTAGGGCTAGCTGACGTCATATCGGGATATCGGGGATTCTGAGGACAAAGTGTCCATGCTTTTCGGCATTTCAAAGTCCAAAACCCCGAAAAGAGATAGTACTATGGTCACATTAGGGGATTTCATGTGGATCAGGAGTCTAGCCTAGGGGACTAATTGAAGTCGAAGCATCCTGGAATATCAGAGATCGGGAAATCGGGAAGGTAAAGGTTTACGACATGAGGGATTGGAAAACCCCGAAGTATGAATTCTACTTTTCTGTGGTGAACGGAGAAGCTATTAGGCCTAAAGGCTGTAAGGAGAAAAAAAACGTTGTGGGTTGATTTTATCAGAGATTCCGAAGAGGGATCAAAGAGCCACTTCAGCTCGAAGGTGGAATTAGAACGATCCTTAAGACCGAGAGGTCAGCGCAGAGGCCTTTGCCGAGGCAGAGGGTGCGTCTGCGTCAAATTGGCAGGTGTAGAAATTAACTTTTCCCTTTTTCCCTTTTTAATTAATAAACTTTAAATTATCATAATAAAATAAAACATATATTTATTTTATTTTTATTTTTTTAAATATATATATATTCATATATATATATATATATATATATATATTCTTTTTTTTCTTTTTTTTTAATTTAATTAAAGGATAGAGAACATTTTGCCACTAGTATAATTTAAACCTAGACTTTAATTTTCATGTTGGGAGACATTTTATTAGGGAATTTGTTTTAAAAATTCTTATCATGTTATTATTCCTAAGGCCATCTGGGTTCATTCATTTATCATTAACAACGCGACGTGCCCTTCAAGACGCACTAGGTGCTCCAAGGGTGCCACTCACCTCATATGTTTCCCTTTCACGACATGCCCTTCAGGACACACCACGTGCTCCAAGGGTGCCACTCACCTCATTTGTTTCCCTTGCGCGACATGCCCTTCGGGATGCACCATGTGCTCAAAGGGTTCCACTTGCCTCTTGACTAACTTGGTATACATCAAAAACCCCTGGAGTCAATACTCTGCCACGTGAACTTGTGGTAGACTAAGGGCCTCTAAGGAATAAGTCCCTCACCTTATTGTGCACCCATTAGAATCATCGTGAGTGATTGTCGCAGTCTACACTCACGGCATTGTGGATCCTCTCGAACTAGGTAAATGTTAACCTATAGTTCGAGCCATGGCAGGAGTGCTAGTAGGTTGTGGGAGGGTTGTTTTCCACACCTCTCCCTCAACATCTTTGGTGGTTGTGCGTGACCCCTCTAATCCACATGTGAGTCTGGTCGGCAAGCTATCATCACCCTACATCATCAACGAATCATGTCAGCAATATATCCATAATCATATCATCTTGCACACTCAGTAAAATCGAATCAATAACACTTGTCTATGTCAGTGTAGTAAAACAACATGTCATCAACCCATAACGCCTCATAATCAAAATCAAAGTTTTAATAGCACAATAATCCGGATCACTTGCGAACAAGTGTCCTCAAAGAATAAGTTTGCTCAGTGCGCAAGAGCGGGATGTTACATCCTCCACCAAGATCTGATGTCCACTCGCCTCCATAGTTCCATAGAAAGTATGCCCACAACTCGAGCATCATCTCTGAGCCTCACATGAACGACTATTTTTTTCATATTCCCTCTCCTTGCTACACTCTTCTCTAGGGGTTGAAGGTTTGACCCCTCTACCAATATCACGAGTAGGAAGCTCTTACCGAGATAGTGCAACGAAACTACCATGTTGATGCGATCCTTCCACAATGGGAGGATGTTGGGCTGGGAGGTTAGGCCTTTGCCTAGGGTGACGAGGACCTAGCATGGGATCACATCTAACATGTGCAAACCCTCAACCCACCCCATGGAAATCACCAATGTCAAAGTAGTTC
>ML779514.1:1460678-1497052 GCA_009831015.1 Picea engelmannii | reverse complement strand
GTTGAAGGTAAATTAGATTTTATAGAAAGTATTTTTGATAGCTTGTTCATTTAAGAGTTTAACATGTCATTTGCAGAAATTGTGCCTCTAGATTTTGAGGACTGTATCTTAGGTAAACCAGATTTTATAGAAAATCTTTTTGATAGATTGTTCATTTAAGAGTTTAACATGTCACTTGCAGAAATTGTGACTAAGTGGGACCAAACAGGGACCAAACACATCTTAGCACAAACCAATAAAACTAAACCCTTTATGATGATTTATTTTATTTTGAATTTTTTGAAAATATAAAATAAGAATTTGAACTTTTGTATATTAGCATTTAATATAAATTGACCAGAATTGACCATGTCAACCAAAGTCAACTTTTTCTTCCCAAAGTCAACCACGGTCATGGTCAACTATAAGGAATTGTGGTTATTGTCAACCATACTCAACCATAATCTTTGTCAATTAATGTATTAGTAATTTAATAATGTTTTGTTAATGTATTACTACTTTAATAATGTATTTATTAAAGTATTAATACTTTACTGTTTATTAATGTATTATTACTTGCACATCGGGCGAGGGAACAGATGAGGCGAGTGACACCCTTGGAGCACCTAGTGCGTCTTGAAGGGCACGTCTCATTGTTGATGATAGAGGAATGAACATAGATGGCCTTAGGACGAATAACGTGTTAAGTATTTATAAAACAAATTCCCTAATTAAATGTCGCCCAATACGAAATTTAAGGCTTAAGTCTAAACTATGCTAGTGGTAAAATTTTATCTCCTTAATAAAATAATAATAATAATAATAATAATAAAAATAAAAACCACATGAATAATAATTATATCTTCTTGGAGTAAAATTTAAAAAAGAGAATTAATTGTTTTATGACCATGAGAAATTAAAATATACTAATTAAATAAGAAAAGAGAAAAAGGGTTAAATTCCACACCCTTTTTGAGTTCTAAGTAAAAAGGGGAAAGAGGGAAACTTTAAAATATTAGGAAACTAGGAAAAGAGGTAAACATAAAAGGGAAAAAGTGGAAAGTCAAACTTAGTAAAGAATCTACCATTTAAGAGCTTTCTAATTTGAACTGAATTAGCAATTTAATAATAGGGAAAGCCTTTAAAACTTGTAAGAGAATTTGGGGGACACCTAGGAGTGATTCTAAGAGTAACTCTAGGTGGGTGAGGGAAGTAAGATAATTAATTAATTAAAGAAATTAAATAATGGAGGAACGTAGGGGATGGGGGACACTTGTACGGAGAAGAATTTTTACGAATTTATTTTTAAAAATTTTAATTAAATGAGATTTTAGGAAAGAATGGAAGTTCAAAACTCTATATAATGAAGGAGTGAGAAGGATGAAGGGGATCTTCTATTTGCGTAACGTTACGCTGCAGAAATATCTGCTTGAATGATTTACATGTGGGAGTTGGGATACCCAGCTCGGAGAGGAGTGGTAGCTCGTCCTTGTGAGGTGAGCAGGGAGCTAGTCGAAATATTTGGATAGTGTGTGGCCCATTTGCGGCATGGGGGGCTAAGGAGGAAGAAGAGTACTCCTAGCGTTGGCTGGGAGGTATCGCTGAAGTCTCGACGGTCGATGAGCGGGAGTTGCACGGAGCGCGCGGGATGTCATTTAGAGCGGGCGATCAGGCAATGGTACGCTCTCTTAATTTTTGTATGGTAAATTGTATTAGGACCTTTGCTTGGATCTGCTTATTAAAGGAGAAGTAGAATGATTTTTGTTAAATTGGTTTTCTGAATTTTCTTAGCCTGGCTCGAGGATAGATTGACTCTCATGGTTTAATTTCCCGCCCGTCTGGACCACCTTGCTGTGTTGATTGCGACCTTCGTGGTTGTTTAACCTTCATTCCTAGCTCACCATTCCTCGCTTGAGCAGTCAACCAGGAGCCTGATCTATGGTCACCGCCTTAGCGTTAAAAGACCTATGGATCTCAATGCCCTGCTTTTCTGTGTGAGGATGATGAAGCAAAGGACGAACCTATCAGTCGTCTACCTTTGTTGTTGTCCTTGGTCATTTGTTGTCTTGCGCCTTGATGCCTTATTTGACCCGACAATTTAAGGATTGATGGTGAAAGTTTATCCTTTCTTGTATGCTTATTATTGAGATGTGGGTTGATTATGTTTTTATTCTTCTATGATTTTGATTCGAACCAGAACGTCTCCGCTTTTTATATTGAATGGTCTGTCTGCTGTTTACATTTTATAGATAAAAAAATTTAGTCCTCTATTTCCTGGAATGTTTGTTCAGCGATTTTTCTCATATAATAATGACAGAATTGTAAACCCCCTTCTGGTGCGTGTGTACAGCAATATTCGTTCGTTCTACGTTTTATTTGATTGACGGCTTTCTGCCCGGCATCTTTATTTTACCTGGAATGCATCTCCTTTCTGTCTGAAAGAATTTAATTTACAAAAAAAATGTCCAGCATTCGATTTTATTGTCGACCCAGCATTTCGGTTTTAAATGTTTGCACAATTGTATAGTTTTGTTACTTCCAAATGAGGTTAAGGGCATAGTTTTACCTTGACTGATACCTCTTGGCGACAATTTGTTTAACGGCAGTAAACTCTTGACCACGTTGACATCTTGACTATGGACTATTTGAACAACAGTTATGAGCTAAAAAAAATGACTGCTTTTTTAATTAGCATGATTTTCCATTTAGACGTTGAATGTGATTCTGCTGGAATGACCATCGATTTGGACCACGAAGTTGCATTAAAATGTTGACTGCGCTTCTAGTTTTCTTGTGTCTTCGTGTTGGGCTATGATTTACAATGCTGAGAGTGTGTTTCCTGTATGATAGCTTGGTTGGATGTGTAATGGTAGATCCAGTTGATGGCATTTTTTTTTCTTAGGCATAGGAAAGTTGTTGACCGCAAATCCTTGCTTGTGAGTGAGACTGCGAAATTGCTTAATTTGACACTTGCACAAACTCTGATTTCGGATGGGCACCTTGCACAGTTGACTTACCTATGTTTCTCACTATGGATTGCTATATCATGATGTGGACAGCGTTCCTCCCTTACTTGTTACACTGTCTTACTGTGAATTATTGAGTGCTTGGCCATTTACCCTTCAGCCTTATCATGACTGTTACCTGGAGATTTATAGAAGTATGAGACAACCCCTACCGTTTAATGAAATACAAGAATGCCCCAACCGAGAAAATGGGTTGGGCAATTTCCATCTGCCACTTGACAGCGCATCCCATTTCATCTGCGTACATGTACAGGGACAGCGTGCTCATCCTTAACAACCTTTTTAGCGTCCTTAACACCCAGCTGATTCGCGTGGCATTTTGCACAGCTTTAAGATCTCGGTCAGTGATTTCTACAGCTATTTTAGGGGAGCAGTTGAGTGATAGGAATTTTCCCAAGATTTTCACAAGACTTTCACAATAGCGTTGTTAATTTTTTTTATGTGCCAGAGATTGCTAAAAATGGAAACAGTGATTAATCCCTTTCCTAGTGGACAACGCCTTATTGCATTATTTTTATCTGACTGTGTGAATATTAAAGTTTCAGGTGACAGCGTGTGTGCATGACAATGTTCATTGCTCCCCTTTGAATTTTTTCTCAGCTATAAACTTTACTTGGAGGACAGCGATGCCCTTGTAACCCCCCTGTTAAATTCCTTTAATGGTTAATCCTTTTTAAGGTTATCGCATAGGAATTTTAGATCACTATCCCTTATGGCCACAGCATTATGGTATTTTAACACCCTTAAGTTTTACAGATAAAGTGTCTTGATTAGTTGTATCAACCCTTAACCATGATATCCTATATATCAACCGTTATCCGGTGGCTGATTTTATTGGCTATTTTAACCTTTAACTTTTGCCAACCTTAGTGGTTAACCATTTTATATCGAGGTTCGTTATCGATATTAACCTTCCTCAATGATATCTTTTAATGGTATACCGGAGTGTTAACCAAATTCTATATATCTGAAATATCGTAGAATAGTTGTATAAACCTTAAACTTGTTTTAGCTTGTATCAATGATAATCCCACTATCCCTTATTCCTAAATTTCTTTTAAAGGATTATACCTTATTAATTAATTTTTGCACTGTTGATTGAGGCTCAAGGAATTTAAGGTGTTGGAAGATGGACATGGTCGTCTTGTTTCCCTACCAGTGGGGTGCTAGGGTTAACCATCACATGTTGGGATGGTTAAGATGATCCTTAGCATGACTGAAATTTTAGCTTGCACTAGTGGTCCAGTCATGTTGTTGTGCCACGATTGTTGTCACACCTATCGCTTGGCGACAACATGATTTCTGGTGAGGGGATCCTCATGTGCCCTTTTGGATAGAGGCGAATGATATCTTGACCAGAGTTAGTGTTTCCCGTTGTAGGCATTGTCATGTTGAGACGGGCGGGTGGTCATTTCTATCTGTTGACTTACGCTTGGGTTCCCCAGTTACTCGTTGTGGTAGTTTTTGGGTCGTTGTCTCTTGACCGACCTATGCGCGGGTGTTCGTTGCCAGATCAGATGGTCCAACTGTTGTCGTCTTTTCCTTCCTGCAAAAAAGATTTTGCACTTTTTGCTTCGCATATAGCCGTAACGATTGGGGGTATGTTACATATGGTATCAGAGTGGGCTCAACCCTGCGACTGTGGATCGCCAGGCATTCCCCTGCAGTAAACCTTTGAGTATCAGCCTAGTGCTGCTTAAAACCTTAACGAGTTCATCCGGTGATCTCATTTGGAGGACACCTCGAAGGTTCGCAACGTGGGGTCGTGGAAGGAGGTGCGATGTCTGCAGAGGTTTTCGCATCCTCGAAGTCGAACCCCCAAGAGGATGGACCAGTCCTTGGGCTGGATTAGCTTGTTGTAAGGGATGGCGAGGGTCTGAAAAGTCTCTTCCAGGTATTGTTAAGGGGCCTTGATTCCCCATAGGTACTAAGTTGAGGCAAGGGCACCTGTACCCCGGAGGGTCCACAGCATGCCCTAGAAAGTATTGTTTTCTTCCACCAAGGACAAGAGAGAGTTGAGTTCTAGCGTCCATGAGTGTCACGGACGGCGGTGTCGTTGAGGCACGGTTGTAGGGAAGGCATGGTGCTTCATGTTTCTTGCTTATGACCTCTAGCATGACGATCCACGTGGTGGTATTTCAACTAAAGAGGAGTGCTCTTCTATGGCGGAAGACGCTCCTACCACTTTTGAACCTGACCGTAGATGACGTGTCTGGGAATGGTTCGAGGAATGGTTCTAAGAGCGATATATTCTAAGGAATTCGTTGAGCATCAGCTCAATGATTTCGATGCCTTGTGATGAGGTATCCACACGGTGCCCGAGTATGAGGCCCGTGTTGGAGCTGCTTCTATGTGATCCGCACCAAGTTACCCAGAAACTTAAGGTCAAGAAGTTTGAGTTTGGCCTTATTGTTAGAATTCATCTTCAACTCTGGGTACCAGGAGTCGTGGACTGAAGAAGGGGTGTTGGACGTGTGGGGAGCCACACTACCAGTGCAACTGCCTGATGGAGACGACTAGAGCGTCTGGATCAGTTGGACCCACTACCGTGGGAGATATGGGCAAGGCCCATCGGATTCATGCAGTGGTGAATAACTGCCAAGCAAAGCATCAGTCGACTGTGCTCAAGACAATAGGTACCATCGTTGACCAGACCCTTAGCATATTGATAGATCCCGATGCTACTGAGAGTTTCATTTTTGGTGCAGCACTAAAAAGGATTAAGGTAAAGGCAGTCGAACAGGATGAGTTTAGCTTCGTAGAGATGGATTTGGAGTCCAAACAAAAGGTTGGAGGAAAGTTGATGGGCTGTATCCTTAACCTAGGAGAGTTTATCACCAAGGCCAACCTGTACGTCACAATCTTAGGATCTTATGACGTCGTGATTGGTATGGACTGGTTGGAATCGCATGAGGCAATACTCAACTGCAAGACGAAACAATTGATCTTGGTCGATGATGAGGGACAAAGACATGTGATTGTAGGACGGGACCAGGGAATTTCCCTGAGGTTCATCTCTTCCTTGCAGCTACGAAAGAGCATGCGCAAGGGGTGCAAGATTTATGTGAACCTTGCATTAAACAAGAAGAGAGTAACGAAGGGTTTAGAACACCTTCTGGTGATGAGAGAGTTTGCAGACGTATTCCAAAGGAGTTACCTGGGATGTCGCCGGAGAGGGAATTGGAGTTTACTATAGACCTAAAACCAGGAACTGAACCAATAGCTAGAATACCTTATCGAATACCAACCCCGGAGTTAAAGGAGTTAAGAATGCAACTGAAGGAATTGCTAGACCTGGGACTGATACATCCTAGTGTGTCACTGTGGGGTGCACCTATTATCTTCATACGAAAGAAGGATGGGTCATGGAGGCTCTGCATTGACTACCGTCAATTGAACAAGGCCACGATCAAGAATCAATATCTGTTGCTGAGGATTGATGATTTGTTCGATCAAATGAACGGCGCGACGGTGTTCTCCAAGATCGATTTGCGATCAGGGTATCACCAGTTACGGATTAAGGAAGAGGACATCCCTAAGACCACCCTTAGGATGATATTTGGACGTTACGAGTTCATTTTTTTACCGTTTGGACTGACGAATGCCCCAGGGGTATTTATGAGTTTGATGAACAGGGTGTTCCGCGAGTACTTGGACAAGTTCATCCAAGTATTCATTGACGATATTTTGATCTACTCTCAGACGACGGAGGAGCATGACAAGCATTTGTGCTTGGTACTACAGTGTCCGCGGGAGCACAAACTATATGGGAAGTTATTCAAATGCTCTTTTTATCAATCGAAGATTCACTAATTAGGGCATGTCATCTCTAGCGAAGGCATCGTCGTGGATCCAGTGAAGGTCGAGGCTATTATGGAATGGTCGGCGCCGATGAATGTCCCGGAAGTGCGTAGCTTCATGGGTTTAACAGGATACTATCGATGGTTCGTACAGGGGTTTTCAAAGATAGCAAATCTGATCACGGAATTGCAAAAGAGAAACAAGAAGTTTGTTTGGACCGAGAAATACGCGGAAGCATTTCAGAGGCTCAAGGAGTTGTTGACAACATAATCGATACTAAAGGTCCCTGACATGGATGCGAACTTCTTGGTATGCATTGACGCATCCAAGGAGGGATTAGGTGGAGTCTTGATGCGAGAAGGACGAGTGATCGCTTACATTTCAAGGAGACTGAGAAGGCATGAGGAGAACTATGCGACGCACAATTTGGAGTTGTTAGCCATCGTATATGCCTTGAAGTTTTGGAGACACTACCTTGTTGGATGAAAATTTTAACTAAAGAGTGACCAGTGTGGACTACAACACCAATTTACACAAAGCGACCTGAATGTGCGACAACGACATCGGTTGGAATTGCTTAGCGAGTATGACTTTGAGATTACTTACATTAAAGGAACAGTGAACCGAGTGGCAGATGCTTGGAGTCTGAGACCACACATATTTTCGGTGTTGCCTCTTCAAATGAATACATGGAAAGATTCTAACTTTACAACGTGACGATGACTGGTACAAGGGGTCGAGGGTTTTATCAGACAAAACACAATGATGGTACCAAGATTTGAAGGATTTTCGTTGATAGAGATAGCTTATTAAGGTTTAAAAATCTGATCTACGTACCGTCGAACGACGAGTTGAGGATATTGATCCTGAGTGAGGCTCATCGAGTAGTTTACATGGCTCACCCAGGAGTCACGAAGATGAGGGAAGACCTTAAATCTTTATTCTTCTGGAAGGGAATGAAGGCAAACATAGTCAACTGTGTGGCCAGATGTCTAGAATGTCAGCAGGTAAAGGCTGAACATAGACACCCAGTAGGACTACTACAACCATATGCTATTCTGAAATCAAAATGGGAGATTGTTTCGATGGACTTTATTGTTGGATTTCCACTGATGGAAAGGAGACATGACTCGATTTTGGTAGTAGTAGACACTCTGATGAAGAGTGCTCACTTTATTCCTGTGCATACGACGTATCAGGCACCTGACATAGCTAGAGTTTCATCAGTGAGATTGTGAGGTTGCATGGCGTGCCTGAGAGGATTATATCTTAACAAGGATTGGTGTTTACTGGGTGATTTTGGACAAGTTTCCAAGAGGCCTTGGGAACCCAACTTAACTTTGGTACTGCATATCACCTGAAGACTACGGGCAGACCGAACGAATGAACGAGACCTTGGAGGACATGTTGCGCATGTATGTATTGGACCAACAAAAGTGTTGGGAATAATTCTTGCCACTGGTAGAATTCGCTTGCAACAACAGTTACCAGAGCATCACTAAGATGGCGCCTTTCGAGTTTCTTTACGGGCGACCATGTCGGACGCCTTGAGTTAGGATCGGCTTGAGGATAAGGTCCTGGTGGGACTAGAAGTGATCCAAGAAATGGAAGAGCAAATGAAAAAAAAATAAGACAAAGGATTAAAGAAGCGCAGGGTCGACAGAAGAGTCACAATGATGCGTGTCGCATCAACCGTAGTTACATTGTGGCGATCGAGTCTTTTTGCGGCTGAAACCACATAAGAGTTCGATCTATTTTGGAAAAAAGGGGCTAAACTATATCCTCCGATTTTTTTTGGGAAGGGAGAGGCATGTGGACTAATGACTAGCCTTGCATGATTCTTGAGGCATATGCATGGTGTATTTCACGTCTCTATTGAGACTTTATGATTAGTGAACCTTCACATTATTTGACTTGAGCACCTTGCGGGTGTCGGACGAGGGTGCTCTCACGACTGATTCGATATGCATCTTCAATCATCACATTCGACAGCTATGGCGTCAAACAGTAGATAAGTTCAAGGTCTAGTGGGACAACTATAGTCCGCACTCGGCGACCTGGGAGGACGCATATGATATGCGCCAGCGGTTTCCATTTTTGTTAATAGATAGACTTATGATATTGTGATACACGTATTCGGCATTTTTACTATGAAACTTCGAGACAAAGTTTAGACCAAGAGGGGGTGTATGTAACAACCCACGCTGGTGCACTGAGTGAACTTATTCTTGGAGGACACTTGCTCGCAAGTGATCCAGATTATTATGCTATTAAAACATTTGATTTTGATTATGAGGCATTATGGGTTGACGACATGTTGTTTACCGCTTTGACATAGACATGTGCTATTGACTCAGTTTTACTGAGTGTGCAGGATTATGGAACTCGAGGATGAAGAGGCATCGGTGGAACCCCTTGGACTCTGGATCGAGTCAGGGAGTGTACCATTGGGGTTTGATTGTTTTACTGTGATATTAGTGCATTTGATTAGATGATATGATATGGATATGTTCTGACATGATTTGTTGATGATGCAGGCTGACGATAGCTTGCCGACCAGACTCACATGTGGAGTAAAGGGGTCACGCATGACTACCAGAAATGTTGAGGGAGAGGTGTGGTCAGCAGCCCTGCCACAGCCTACTAGCACTCTCGTCGTGGCTTGAACTGTAGGTTAATGATTACCTAGTTCTAGAGGACCCACGATGTCATGAGGGTAGACTGCGACAGTCGCTCACGATGATTCTAAGGGGCATGCAATAAGGCGGGGGCCTTATTCCTTAGAGGCCCTTAGTCTCCCACAAGTTCACCTGGCAGAGTGTTGACTCCAAGGGTTATTGATGTCTACCAAGTCAGTCAAGAGGCGAGTGGCACCCTTGGAGCATGTGGTGCATCTTGAAGGGCACGTCACGCAAGAAAAATGGAAAGTGGCGAGTGGCACCCTTGGAGCACGTGGTGCGTCCTGAAGGGCACATCGCGCGAGGGAACAAATAAGGCAAGTGGCAGCCTTGGAGCACCTAGTGCATCCTGAAGGGCATGTCATGTTGTTGATGATAGAGGAATGAATATAGATGGCCTTAAGATGAATAATGTGTTAAGTATTTATAAAACAAATTCCCTAATTAAATGTCGCCCAATACGAAAATTTAAGGCTTAAGTCTAAACTATGCTAGTGGTAAAATTTTATCTCCTTAATAAAATAATAATAATAATAATAATAACCACATGAATAATAATTATATCTTCGTTAAATCTTGTAACATGAAGGGGGTAAGAAATAAATTGTTTCAAAAAAAGTGTTGGAGTAAAATTTTAAAAAGGGAATTAATTGTTTTATGACCATGATAAATTAAAATATACTAATTAAATAAGAAAAGGGAAAAAGGGTTAAATTCCACACCTAGCTTTTTGAGTTCTAAATAAAAAGGGGAAAGAGGGAAACTTTAAAATATTAGGAAACTAGGAAAAGAGGTAAACATAAAAGGGAAAAAGGGGAACTTAAGGGAAAAAGTGGAAAAACAAACTTAGTAAAGAATCTACCATTTAAGAGATTTCTAATTTGAACTGAATTAGCAATTTAATAATAGGGAAAGCCTTTAAAACCTGTAAGGGAATTTGGGGGGCACCTAGGAGTGATTCTAGGAGTAACTCTAGGTGGGTGAGGGAAATAAGATAATTAATTAATTAAAGAAATTAAATAATGGAGGAACGTAGGGGATGGGGGACACTTGTACGGAGAAGAATTTTTATGAATTTATTTTTAAAAAATTTAGTTAAATGAGATTTTAGGAAAGAATGGAAGTTCGAAACTCTATATAATGAAGGAGGGAGAAGGATGAAGGGGATATTTTGTTTGCGTAACGTTATGCTGCAGAAATATCTGCTTGACTGATTTACTTGTGGGATTTGGGATACCCATCTCGGAGAGGAGTGGTAACTCGGCCTTACGAGGCGAGCTGGGAGCTAGTGATGCAGGAGCATCACAAGTAGCAAGCATGCGGAGGCGGAAGACAGCTGGGACAAGAGCTAGTGCATTTCGGCACGTTGTAAAAATGTTTTGAAATCAATGTGCGGATATTAAATGAAATAATTAAGAGGAGACGTACTTGCAGATTGTAATCAAACCTTGAGTGATCTGCTCTTGTCTAAAGTAGGTAGAGGCATTTATGTAAAATAAATGTAAGTAGGTAGATTTGAATTCCAGATTAGACAGTTTTAGGAGCGAAGGGAAAATCGACTATAGACACCCTCATCTTGTGTCATTTGTAACAATTATCAATTGTAAAAATTTTGAGCATAGAGCACAGAGAGGAGAAGGAGCAGAGAACTGTGTTTGAAAACACCTATGTACAGAAGTCCTAAATTAATATATGAATCTTTGATTCAGACTTATGGTGTTGTGATATTCTCTGTGTATGCATGTTGAATGTTATGCCTAGTCTTGTTTTACTCTTTCTGTCATGCATTTGCTTTTATGCTATGTATGAATGATTTCTTGTTGAATGTTTGAAATCTGAGAGAGAGAGAGTAAGGAATGAGTTTCAATTGTTTCTTTTTCTGAGCAAGAGTTTTTCCTACAAGGAGTGCAGTGAAATTGTCCGCAAGGTGTGCATTGACAGAAGTCAGAGTTCATCTCTGAAATCTCAGAAGAGATAACTTTATTCTCATTCTTGCAGAAGTGCAAGTTAAGCATAGGAGCCATGCAAGGTGTGTGCAGGCCGAGTGAAATCTCAGAGCTTACAACTGGAGGGAATTGTTGAAATATTGTTGTCATAAGGAGAGTGCGTAGAGTCGAAGAATTCAATACTTGGAAGTATTGAAGGGTTGTCGCAAGGAGTGCGTGCAGGAGTCTTCTTGAAGACTCGAGTTGTGGAGAAAGCTCAGGAGGGTTAGTACCTTGAAGCGTTCAAAGAGAGGCGCTATAAAGTTACTTTGCAGGCAGATAAGTTCCAGCGAAGGAATAGCTTGTTCAAATCGTAGGAGTTGTCAAAGAGGAATTCGACGGTCGGAATTCTCCGTGGAGAATTCGCGAAGTCCCGAGAGCCGTCAAATCTTGCAGAGGAGCAGGGAAGTTACGACAAGTATTCTTCAAGTGCAAGCTCAGGAGAGATTGGACCGTAGGATCCAAGTCGACATGAGTCGTTGGATCACTCGTAAATCCTCACTTCGGGGAATTCGCGAGTTGAAGCACCGAGAACCTTGCACCAAGATTCGCGAAGTGTGAATTCCCGACAGGGCGAGAAGTTTCGTTGTGGGGCCAGCATTAATAATGAGTCAGAATTTGCCATTTCAGGTTTCGAAAGTTGGAGAGTCGAGACTTTTGTCCCGAAAGTCCCAAAGTCACGAGTTGCGATAAGGAGTATCGAGGAGTTCGGGACCTCGGCACTTCAGGTGTCGGGATACAAAGGAGGCAGTGCTTGGAGGAGAAAAGTTGTGAAGTGCCGAAGCTAGGCACGAGAGACACGTGACAGAACCACAAGGTGGGCCCGAGTGATAGACAGGCGGACACACGTCGACTAGCGAAAGGAGTCAGCATTTCGTTGACTTCTCGCATCTCGGTAACTCAAGAGGTAAGAGCACAAGAGCTCGACATCGAAACTCACGAAGGGGCGAGTAGCGAGAGGTGCTAGCGTTAAGCCTAGTCGGTGGTCATGCGCAGAGGGCATTGACAGAAGGGAGCTATACCCATTTCACGATATTGGGTATCACGAGATTGGGAAGGAAGAGTCAGGGGTTTTGACTCGCAAACTCGCAATATTGCGAGTTGTGACAAGAACCTTTGGGAATCGAAGAGTCAATCCGACTCAAGGACAGGAATTAGAATGATCCTGTAGTAGACCTTGACCCGAGGGCTGATAGAGGGTTGGGGGACTGCGTCAGCTAGTCGAAATATCTGGATTGTGTGTGGCCCCTTTGCGGCTCAAGGGGCTAAGGGGGAAGAAGACTACCCCTAGCGCTGGTTGGGAGGTACCAGTGAAGTCTCGACGATCGACGAGCGGGAATTGCACGGAGCGTGCAGGACGTCATTCAGAGCAGGCGATCAGGCAACAGTACGCTCTCTTCATTTTTGTATGGTAAATTGTATTAGGACCTTTGCTTGGATCCACTTCTTAAAGGAGAAGTAGAATGATTTTTGTTAAATTGGTTTTCTGAATTTTCTTAGCCTGGCTCGAGGATATATTGACTCTCATGATTTAATTCCCCACCCATCTAGACCACCTTGTTGTCTTGATTGCGACCTTCATGGTTGTTTAGCCTTCGTCCCTAGCTCACCAGTCCTCACCTGAGCAGTTGGCCAGGAGCCTGATCTACGGTCGTCACCTTAGCATTAAAAGACCTATGGATCTCAACGCCTGTTTTTCTGTGCGACGATGATGAAGCGAAGAATGAACCTATCAATTGTCTACCTCTCTTGTTGTCCTTGGCTGTTTGTTGTCTTGCACCTTAATGCGTTATTTGACCCGGCAATTTAAGAATTGATGGTGAAAGTTTATCCTTTCTTTTATGCTTATTATTGAGCTATGGATTGATTATGTTTTTATTCTTCTATGATTTTGATTTGAACTAGAACGTCTCCCCTTTTTATATTGAATGGTCTGTCTACTCTTTACATTTTATAGATAAAATTTTTTAGTCCTCTATTTCCTAGAATGTTTGTTCAGCGATTTTTCTGATATGTTAATGACAGAATTGTAAACCCCCTTCTAGTGCATGTGTACAACAATCTTCGTTCATTCTGCATTTTATTTGATTGACGGCTTTCTGCCCAGCATCTTTCTTTTACCTAGCATGCATCTCCTTTCTATCTGAAAGAATTTAATTTACAAAACAAATGTCGAGTATTCGATTTTATTGTCGACCCAACATTTCGGTTTTAAATGTTTGCACGGCTATATAGTTTTGTTACTTCCAGATGAGGTTAAGGGCATAGTTTTACCTTGACCGATACCTCTTGGTGACAATTTGTTTAACGACAATAAACTCTTGACCACGTTGACATATTGACTATGGATTATTTGAACGACAGTTATGAGCTAAAAAAAATGACTGTGTTTTTAACTACCATGATTTTCCATTTAGACGTTGGATGTGCTTCTGCTGGAATGACCACCGATTTGGACCACGAAGTTGCATTAAAATGTTGATTGCACTTCTAGTTTTCTTGTGTCTTTGTGTTGGGCTGTGATTTACAATGCTAAGAGTGTGTTGTGTGTATGATAGCCTGGATGGATGTGTAATGGTAGATTCAGTTGATGGCATTTTTTTTTCTTAGGCATAGGAAAGTTGTTGACCACAAATCCTTGCTTGTGAGTGAGACTGCGAAATTGCTTAATTTGACACTTGCACAAAGTCCGATTTCGGATGGGCACCTTGCACAGTTGACTTACCTACGTTGCTCACTATGGATTGCTATATCATGATGTGGATAGCGTTCCTCCCTTAGTTGTTACACTGTCTTACTGCGAATTATTGAGTGCTTGGCCATTTACCCTTCAGCCTTATCGTGACTGTTACCTGGAGATTTATGGAAGTACGAGACAACCCCTACCATTTAATGAAATACAAGAACACCCGAACTGAGCAAATGGGTTGGGTGATTTCCATCTACCACTTGACAGCGCATCCCATTTCATCTGCATACATGTACAGGGACAGCATGCTCATCCTTAACAACCTTTTTAGCGTCCTTAACACCCAGCAGATTTACATGGCATTTTGCATAGCTTTAATTTCTAGGTCAGCGATTTCTACAGCTGTTTTAGGGGAGCAGTTGAGTGATAGGAATTTGCACAAGATTTTCACAAGAATTTCACAATAGCGTTGTTAATTTTTTTTATGTGCCAGAGATTGTTAAAAATGGAAACAGCAATTAATCCCTTTTGTAATAACCGTATTAATTTAACATCAATTAATTCCATAAACTGAAACAGTAACTTCTACTTAATTGTAGAAAACTCAGTAATTTCTTATAAATTCAGCACATACGCATGTTAAATTTATCAACGAATAATAATTTCATAACAGAATAAAAAAATTTTACCTCTTCCTGATGCTAATTTCTCCGCTGACCGAGTTGTCTAGCCCATTGCTTTGTTGTTGCCTAATGCGCTGACCAACTCTGCCCAAACCTTGTTTCCTCCCTGCCAACTAGGAAAGCTTCCTAGCTCCAGGATACCATATGGATATCCTGGCCCCCGTACCCAAAACCCCCAGCAAACCGGTGCCCCCTGTACTGATCCTTCCTAACTGCAGAACTCAAAACTCCCCATCAACTCCAAGAGAACCCTGAAAAAAATCCCCCTCCTCTTCCGTAATCCCCCCCTCATATGCCTCCTTCCCCTTTCCTTATCCCCCCATTCATTGTCTTATCCGATTATTAATGCTCCTTATCCCATTATTAATGTTCCTTATCCAATTATTAATGCTCCTTATCCCCTACATATACGTAATCCTTTAATTTAAACAATTAAATTTATTAACCCTTTTAAATTTAATACCCATGTCATTGAATGTAATAGGTAATTAATTAATTAATTAATTAATCAAATTATAGCAATTAATTAATAAATAAATATTTAATTAATACCATTATACCAATCTTTGTTTAGTTAATAACATGTTAGAAAATTTAATTACCTAATAAATTTTTACTTAATAATCCCTAAACATATATTCTACTAGGGTTGTTACACCTTTCCTGGTGGACAACGCCCTATTGCATTATTTTTATCTGACTGTGTGAATATTAAAGTTTTAGGTGGCAGCATGTGTGCACGACAACGTTCATTTCTCCCCTTTGAATTTTTTCTCAGCTATAAACTTTACTTGGAGGACAGCGATGCCCTTGTAACCCCCGTGTTAAATTCCTTTAATGGTTAATCCTTTTTAAGGTTATCGCATAGGAATTTTAGACCACTATCCCTTATGGCCACGGCATTATTGTATTTTAACACCCTTAAGTTTTACACATAAAGTGTCTTGATTAGTTGTATCAACCCTTAACCACGATATCCTATATAACAACCGTTATCTGGTGGCTGATTTTATTGGCTATTTTAACCTTTAACTTTTGCCAACCTTAGTTGTTAACCATTTTATATTGAGGTTCATTATCGGTATTAACCTTCCTCAACGATATCTTTTAATGGTATACCGGAGTGTTAATCGAATTCTATATATCTGAAATATCGTAGAATAGTTGTATAAACCTTAAACTTGTTTTAGCCTGTATCAACGATAATGCCACTATCCCTTATTCCTAAATTTATTTTAAAGGATTATACCTTATTAATTAATTTTTGCACCGTTGATTGAGGCGCAAGGAATTTATGGTGTTGGAAGTAGGACATGGTCATCTTGTTACCCTGCCAATGGGGTGCTAGGGTTAACCGTCACGTGTTGGGATGGTTAAGATGATCCTTAGCACGACTGAAATGTTAGCTTGCGCTAGTGGTCCATTCATGTTGTTGTGCCATGATTATTGTCACACCTATCGCCTAGCGACAACATGATTCCTAGTGAGGGGATCCTCGCGTGCCCTTTTAGATAGAGGTGAATGATATCTTGACCAGAGTCAGTGTTTCCCGTTGTAGGCGTTGTCACGCTGAGATGGGCGGGTGGTCATTTCTATTTGTTGACTTACGCTTGGGTTCCCCAGTTACTCGTTGTGCTAGTTGTTGGGTCGTTGTCTCTTGACCGACCTGCACATGGGTGTTCGTTGTCAGGTCGGATGGTCCAATGGTTGTCATCTTTTCCTTCCTGCAAAAACGATTTTGCACTTTCTGCTTCACATATAATCGTAATGATTGGGGGTATGTTACAATAAATTATTAATGTATTATTATTTTAATAATATATTTATTAAAATATTAATACTATAATAATATATTTATTAAGTATAATTACTTTAATAATGTATTAATAATTTAATAGGTTAAACTATACTTTAATGTATTTATATTTTAATTTATACATTATATTATTGTTTTAATTTATACATTATATTATTAATATTATTTTTTGTTTGTTTGTTAATTGGTCTGGACCTTTTTGGCATCGGGATTAACCTTTGGCTTGAGAAACCGCGACTCAAGGGCATCTAAGCCGTCAAAATCACCCGGGGATCGCACCCGACCTGAGCCACACCAACCTTTAACATGGTTGGATTTTTTGTCCCCGCGAGTTTCGAACCGGTGACTTTTCAACACGGAGTGGCTTAACAACACACTCTGTCACCGACTGTCCTACACCTCAGGGACTATATTATTAATATTATTAGTGTAATAATGTATTATTATTTTTTTAATATTTTAGTAATATATTTATTAAACTATTTAATGTGTTAATGCATTTAATGTATTTATTAATATATTTAATTTATTATTATTATTATGTTAATGTATTAAGTAATAAATAGTAGTTGATGAATTATTTGAAAGTAATTAATTAATTAAGTGTGATTACTTTAAGTAAAAAGTATTAATATTTTACTTAATGTATTAATACTTTATATCAATCACTTTTTACTAAATAATTATTATATCTATGTATTAATATTTTATTATTTTTTAATGTATTAATTAAGCAATACATTATTTTACACATTAATTTGTTAATTATATGTATTAGTATTTTATTTTATACTTTAAGTTAATGTAATAATTCATTAATACATAAATTAATTTTTTATTAATTAATACTTTAATATTTTAATTTGTTTTCCATCCTCAGAGACAAAATTACATTTTGTAGGTGCTTCTATGAGCACAACACACCCCTTGTGTGTATAATGAAACAAAGAGCATATATCCTTGACCCTATGATGAAAAAGAGGATTTTTAAGAGCATACTCATAGCCTATTATTTACATCACCCAGAACAAAGTGGGAGATAAATTGTCTCTAGGAAATAATATGTATGTTTAAGAGTCGTAGATGTGATTGTATTACAGACTTGTGAAATATGCTAGTGAATGTTGCTTGCAAAAATTTCATATGATAAGAATCTTCTCTGTTGTGGATATCATCTACTGTAAAATGTTGGTAGTTGTTGTTGCAAAAATTACTTGTGTCCAAATTGTGCTCACCAAATGACTATTTAAGAAGTGAGTGAATAAAGAGAATCATTATTGCAGTTGTTTCAAGGCTTCAATAAAGGGACGGTGGTAGAAGGAATGAGTTTCATCTTCCTTGAATTATGTGATGTGCCATTGACCCATAGATAGAGGAAGCCATGATTTTGATAGTGCGTCTGCTACCATGTTCATGTTCTTGTAGACATGGGAGATAACAACTGTATCAAATTCTTCCAACAAACAAAATATGTCCTCCAAAATAGGGAGAAGAAAAATATTGTGACACTATTGAAGTTTTCTTTCCCAGTTGATGACATTCATAGAATCACCAAATATTTGGAGGTGAAGTATTTCATTTTCTTTGGCGAATACAAGTAGTAGTTTTAGAGTCAGTAGTTCGGCATAGTTATTTATATTTTGTCCCTGTCCCAGTTTTATATGAAAAGAATGGTTTTCATCAAGATGGACTATCATTCCACCCCCGCATGTGTAATTATGAGAAACCCCATCGAAGTAAGCTGAGGGATTTGATTTGTTTATGGCCTCCAATTGTTTCAACTGCAATGTCGAACCTTTTTTTTACTGTGGGAAATGTGATTGGATGGATAAACTTTGGGAAATGTGACAGGATGGATAAACTTTGGGGTGCAGTTCTCTCAGGAAGAGGGGCTTTGTGTTGAAGATTACAGCATTTTGAGCCAGTTAAATGCCCCAATTGATGATGAGGGGAAGAGCTCTTATCTCCTTGAATCTTGGATTGTTGATCTAAGCCTTCCAAGCCAACGATTTGACGTACTATAAAAATGGTCAATACAAAAATTTGGTGTCCATTCGTGGATGTAAGAATCTAGTCTGTGAAATGTTGTAGACATAAAATTATATGGAATAAACACACGATAAAGTATGTTCTCATATTATTGATGGTGAGGTTTATTACAATGGATTTAGAATATTAAGTTGGCATTTCTTTGCCTCTGGTTCATTAGACAATATCGATTTCAATTTTAATTAAGTTGGCATTTCTTTGCTGAAATTATGTTTGGTTTGTCAATATAGATATAATAATAAAATGATTATTGTGATGTGCTCAAATTAAGTTTGGTTTATCTGATTTTAATAAAACAATTATGATTTTTGAATATTACATTTGGAATAGAGATTGGGAAAATCTAAGGGGTACTTCTCCTTGTTTGTTTAGAGGATGATATCGTGGTAAACTAGATTTTGAGGAGGGTATAGTGGGTGTTGGAAGTAATGCTTCCATTAATGCATTTCTGAGTTTAGAGAGTTGGTTTGAGATTTGTTAGAGATTATTGAGAGATTCTCTCAACAACTATTCAAGTATTCAGAATTAGTTGGATCTGACTCCAACTATATATTCATGTATTCTATTTTGAATTAGATGAATAAGAAATATTGTTGTGCATCATATTGTGCTATGTTTGCATACAAAATTTTCAATTTGGTATCAGAGCCTGGCTAGGATTAATCCCCAACGGGAGTGCCGAGGTAGATGTGAGAGTTGTGTTGCTCAATCTCTGTGCATATATATTAGTGTAGGTGTGTTTTATTTTTCTTTTGCAGGAGTTGCCTTCATCAAAGAACAAATAATTGTATCATTTAAAAGAAAAGTGTTGCCATTGTAGCTGGAGAATCATGTATGAAGATACAAAGCCACCTAGACTGTCAGATCCGTGAAGTATGCATGTGTGAGTGAGGTTTTTTAAGGATATACGCAGGCATGGAGGAGCCATCATCCCAGAAGAATCTGATGTTGTCAAAATCGATGTCAATGCTACATCAACGATGAAACCTTTAGGAAAAAGGATCCTCGTAGTGAAAGAAGAGAGGGAAGCCATCACTTGAAGACAGTGAATTGATGCAACTATGGCAGAGTTGCCTGCCCACCGTCCAATAGAGATCTTGCGGTCAGGTTTCTACACTGCAGAGTTTGGTGTGAAATTTCATGTGACTGCGTGGGATAGAAGCCTGTAGTCAATTTTCTATAAAGAATAAAATTTTCATTGTTGCGTGGAGATTAAATATATGCAAGATTATTGTGTGGTGTGTATTTGTAAAAAGGTATAATGAAGAACCAATCAATGTACAGAGTAGCGTAATTTTAATTAGTGGTTCTCAACGTTCTTCAGTACTGAGAGAACAGATCATTAATGGATTATGTCTATTTTTTGTCATATGCTAGTGGGACTTGTTGTAATTTGGTGCTTCAAGATATTTAGTTACAGGTTGTCATTGTGTGTATTGTTTAAAGAAGGTCAGTTGTATAATTGACTACTGAAAATATCTAGTAACTAGATCATTGTCCTATATAGCTGTCTAAATTTGCTCTTCGGGGGAATTTCACAGATGGTAGTGTATCAATAGAATAATTCAGTATCGAGATTTTCCTTCAGGATGTCAAGATGTGTCAGTCCTACAAATACTTCAATGATGGTCTGAAGCGGTTGTACTTTAAATGGATCAAGTGGTAGCTCGAAATTGTGGAGAAGAAAAGACCGAAAACAGGAGATTGCAGAGTGGGTAGAGTTGCTAATGAGGACCAGCGAGACAAAAAAAAAAAAAAAATTGAGACCAAGATTTATATTGTAATTTGTATTGCAAGTTTTTTGTAATGTAAGCATTAAGGGGGGTTGTTGGAAGTAATGTTTCCATTAATGCATTATTGAGTTTAGAGAGTTCGTTTGAGATTTGTTAGAGATTGTTGAGAGATTCTCTCAACAACTATTTCATTATTCATAATTAGTTGGATCTAACTCCAACTATATATTCATGTATTGTATTTTGATTTAGCTAAATAAGAAATATTATTGTGCATCATATTGTGCTATGTCTGCATACAAAATTTTCAATTGTGGGTAAACCAGATTCTATAGAAAGTCTTTTTGATAGCTTGTTCATTTAAGAGTTTAACATGTCACTTGCAAAATTATGTCTAAGTGGGACCAAACACACCTCAACACAAACCAATAAGATGAAACCCTATTGACTTTTACTACCTTTTATGTTATATTATGATGATTTATTTTATTTTGAAATTTTTGAAAATATAAAATAAGAATTTGATTTTTTGTATATTGACATTTGATATAAATTGACCATAATTATGTCAACCAAAGTCAACTTTTCAATTCCAAAGTCAACCATAGTCATGGTCAACCATAAGAAACGGTAGTCATTCTCAACAATACTTAACCAGAGTCTTTGTCAATTAATGTGTTAATATTTTAATAATGTATTATTAATGTATTACTACTTTAATAATGTATTTATTAAAGTATTAATACTTTACTAATATATTTATTAATGTATTATTGCTTTAATAATATATTAATAATGTAATATGTTGCACTATATTAATACTTTAATTTATAGGTTACATTAATAGAATAATGTATTAGTACTTTAATAATGTATTACTGACATCATTAAGATGATGTATTACTACTTTATTAATGTATTACTTTATTACTATATTAATACTTTATTAATGTTTAAATGTATTAATAATATTAATAAATACTAAATACATTATTAATAATGCATTATTTAATTAGTGTAATAATACTTTAACAATGTATTAATAATGTCTTTATTAATATATTTAATGTATTAAATCTTTATTTTCAATTAATATGTTAATACTTTAATAATATAAATTATTAATGTATTACTATTTTAATAATGTATTTATTAAGGTATTAATACTTTAATAATGTATTAATAATTTAATAGGTTAAATTATACATTAATGTATTTATACTTTAATTTATGATGATGATGATTAAACTTCCACTAACATTGAATTGGTCTATCTGACCTTAACAAGGTAAGTGATTACTTGAGATTCGTTAGAATTTTGTTTGTGCGCTAGAAAAGCATTAAGAGAAGATTTCCAAGATCACCATATTTTTGTTGAGTTAAGAGGTTAGGAAGGTTGGTAGTGTGACAAATATTTTGAAAATGAGACCTAATATGGGTATAGGTTGGACAATCTAAGAGAACGTGTTTTTCATCTTCAACCTTCTTAGTGTCATAAAGGTGATACACTCTTTCATCCCATAGAGTTTTAGAAATTGACCAACCCCAAGTTTTACTATGGAATTCCCTGAAAATTTATTAGTATCTTAGCAATGCTTATTTTTTTCTTATAGATAATTTTGATCTTATCTATAATAATATATTAATGTAATAATGTATTATTAATGTTTTAATATTTTAGTAATATATTTATTAAAGTATTTAATGTGTTAATACATTTAATGTATTTATTAATATATTTAATTTATTATTATTGTAATAATATATTAGTGTAATTTATACAGTATGATAAATTGTTATTATTATTAATATTATTATGTATTAAGTAATATATATAGTGGTTGATAAATTACTTGAAAGTAATTAATTCATTAAGTGAGATTACTTTATTTTAAGTAAAAGGTATTAATATTTTACTAATGTATTAATATTTTATATTAATCACTTTTTAATTAATAAAATAATTATTAATGTATTAATATTTTATTAATTTTTAATGTATTAATTAATTAATACATTACTTTACACATTGAAGAATCATGGAAGAAACCATTTTGCAGAATAAAGATACTATTAAAAAAAATGTCAAATCAAAATTTAAGGAAAAAATGTGGTGTGATAAAGAGTTTGAGGAAAAAAGAAAATTAAAGTATTATAAAGATGTAATCAACCATAATCTAGAAGATCAAAATTATCTATCTCTTTTGCCAAATGTAAAGAAAAAAAAAATCATTGCTAAGATAAGAACAAATTCTCACGAGCTCCGTAGTGAAAATGGCCGTTGGTCAATTCCTAAAACGCCATGGGATGAAAGAGTGTGTCACCTTTGTGACACTAAGAAGATTTAAGATGAAAAGAACTTTCTCTTAGATTGTCCAGCCTATACCCATATTAGATCTCATTTTCAAAATATTGATCACACTACCAACCTTCCTAACCTCTTAACTCAACAAAAGTATGGTGATCTTGGAAATCTTCTCTTAATGCTTTTCTAGCACAGAAAAAAAATTCTAAAGAATCACAAGTGATCACTTACCGTCTTAAGGTCAGATAGACCAATCAAGTCTTAGTAGATGTTAATCATCATCATCATCATTATCATCACATTAATTTGTTAATGTTATGCATTAGTATTTTATTTTATACTTTAAGTTAATGTAATAATTCATTAACACATAAATAATTTTTTTATTAATTAATACTTTAATATTTTAATTAGAACATTAATATTTTAATTTATAAATTAATTAATATATTAATTATGTATTAATAAGTTAAGTGTACAATAATATATAAATTGTTTTTTATTTATTATCCATCCCCATGATATGTTGGTCGTCAATTAGCTACAACCACATTTATGTAAAAAGTGGTTGATATACTCCCATTTTCCACCTTTAAAAATTAATAACCCCTATCTTATATCAACCACTTCTTACATAAATATAATTGTTGTTAGTGGATAAACCCACTATCACTTGTCTCATTGTCAACAAAAATGGAAAACTTATAGTGGATAGACCCACCCTATTTTACATGCACATTGCGACCCTTTTCTCACCATTAATGTATTGAAGGCAAATTGGAATCCTCCCAATTTGAATAAAATTATTATCTTAGCCAACAGTTTGAGTTACTACAAAAATCATCGTCTCCCTGAAACGTATGTTCGTGCATTCAGGATGGCCGTTCGTTACAGGAAATGGAAGCATATACTCCGTGAAATATCGCTGACACAAACATATATGGAAGAAAGATGCGATAAAGTATATTCTTGTATTATTGATGATAAGGTGTATTACAATGCATTTCTAGGTTTAAGTTGGCATTTCTTTGGATCCGATGGTTCATTAGACAATATCGATCTCGATTTCAATATAGATTAAGTTGGCATTTCTTTGCCTCTGATGATTCATTAGACAATATCAATCTTGATTTCAATCAGGCTGAATTATAGAGGATAGCAACATCGCTATTGTGGTGAATATCGATGATCATTAGTACGCTATTTTGACCGATATAGAGGATCATGTGAGGATTGAGTTTTCGCTCTTGTTTCTTTTAGGTTTAGTTTATTTTTTATCACCCATATTCATTTGTCGTATTTAGTTGTAGTAGTTTAAGTTTTTGTTATATCATCATTGGTTTTATTTTGAAAATTTTGGAAATATAAAATATGGATTTGGCTTTTTCTATATTGTATTTGATATCTATATTGTATTTGATATCAATTTAGAAAAATAAAGAAAAAAAAATTACAATATTTATAATAAAGACTAAATTTATGATAAGTGTTAAATATTTTGTTGGATGAATTAATTTCTACCTACTTCATTAAAATTCCATCAACCAAGTGTTACTGTTCCTCACTGCCATATCCACTGACACTCCCACGGACACTCCAGCAGCTTCGTGAACTCTCTGGATCTTCAGGATATTTCCAAAGATCTCTATAAATAAGGCGATTGTAATTGTTTTGATGCATTGGGCAATTTCAATTATTGATTGTGATTGATTTTTGTTATGTGTTCTTGCCTCTGCCACTTCATCGTGGTATCAGAGCGAGGTGAGCAGTGAGAGTTGGAGAGACAGCTTCCAGGAGAGCCATGAGGGTCGAGAGATTCCGCAGAGAGTCCGTGAAGAGAGGTCGAACCCATTACAAGGAATATTCTTGTAGATGAGGTCGCAAATTGTCGATTTCACTGAAAATTGTCGTCTGTTGTAGAGAGTCGTCTGCAAACCCTAGCCGTCGCTGGAGGAGTTAAGACTGTAGAGGGTTCAGATCTAGGGTGAATGAGTGTTTTCGCTCTAGTAGAGAGCTACAATGAGAACAGAGTAGTCTTTAGGGAGAGCCGACCCTGTTTCTATTCCTTTCATTGCAATTGTTGAGGATCCGTGGAGCAAGAACAGTTCGTGAGGGAGACCACAACAAAAGGGTGCCATGAACCGTTCCTCAGAAACTTTCGGCGGAGGATTTGGCCAAGCAGCAGCCGCAGTCTGCGCCTTGACGGACTCCACAAGAAGACGTGATTTCACATCTGTGAAAAAATGGATTTTGTGTCTCTAGGCTTGAAAATCGCCAGTGCTTCAAAAATGGTAATTTATGACAAGATATACTATAAGTAATTTCAATGGAGGTAGACTTACATAGATGAAGAAAGAATTTATATGATTTCCAATCTCACTAAGGATTTTGTAAGATATTCAGCTCCCTTGTTTTGCAGTCTCACTCGGTTTTAGAAATTATCACCATATCATTTTCATTTGTGTTGCATTGTTTATTTTCTAGTTTTTGAAGAATAGAGCCTTGGAATCCAAGCAAAGGATTAAGTGCAGAGAATCGTCTACATAGCACTCACCCTCCTTTACTATCTCTTGTCTATTTTGCTCAAAGTTGTTTTCTGGAGGCTTGATTTTTTTAAAAGAATGGCTTAGGAACGTATCAGCAACTTATTATTTCAACATTTTCTGGAAAAAATTATGATAATTGGGAAATTAGAATTTGACTCATATGAGCTATTAGATATAGTAATGAATGGTTATACTGAATCACAAGATGAGTCTATTTTGAGCGTTGATGAAAAGAAAAGGCTTGATGAAAATAGGCAAAAGAATAAAAGGGCTTTGCAGATAATTGGACAAGCATTGGATGATTCGGTTGTTGGAAGGATTAAACCAACCACTACAGCCAAGAAAGCATGGAACATTCTAGAGACAGCATATCAAGGCACTAACAAGGTAAAAATTTCCAAACTCCAAGCACTTAGAAGGGAATTTGAAAACTTGCAAATGAAAGATTATAATTCAATAGATCAGTTTACATATCGTGTTACAGAATTGGTTAATCAAATAAGACAAAATGGTGATGATCTAGGAGATCATAAGGTTGTAGAAAAGGTTTTAAGAAGTTTGCCTAGAAAATTTGATGCAAGTGTTGTGGTAATTGAAGAATCTAAAGATTTGACTACATATTCTATGGATGAGTTGGTTGGCTCCTTGAAAAATTATGAAAACAGGTTGAACAGGAATCAAAATACCTCATTGGAGCATGCATTCAAAACATAAATGACATTTGGTAGAGGAAGAGGAAGAGTAAATCCAGATTCAGAGGAAGAGTAAGAGGAAGAAATAATTTTCAAAGAGAAGAAAGAAAGAATCAAGACCCAGGGGGAAGGAGAAATCAAAATTTCAGCTCAAGGGAAAGCAATAACAACTAGGCATCACAAAAGTATGAAAAATCAAAGATTCAATGTTATTACTACAAGAAGTATGGTCACTTTGCAAATGAATTCCAAAAGAAACAAGCAGATATGAGAAATCATAATGCAAATTTCTCTAAGAGTAGTTCTGAGACATTGCTTATTACATGTAATGTAGCTCAAGAAAATGCAAGTAACATTTGGTTTCTTGATAATGGTTGTAGCAACCATATGACTGGAAATAAAGGGTTGTTTGATGATTTGGATACATCAGTTAAAGAACAAATTAAATTGGGTAATGATAATATTGTAGAAGTCATGGGAAAAGGTGCAATCAATGTAATAAAAAATAGTGGAAAGAAAACTATTCCTGATGTTTATTTTGTACATGGTTTGAAGCATAATCTCATAAGTGTGGGACAACTTACTCAAAAGGGTTATAGAGTTGGTTTTGAGAATAATGTATGCATTATACTTGATATTCCTCCTAGTAAAATGGTGATTGCAAAGATTTAAATGACAAGCAACAGAATGTTCCCACTTCACATGAAAAGTGAAATGATGGAGAAGATTGGAGCAAGTTTCAAGGCATCAAGTCAAGATCAAGCATGGATATGGAACGTGAGGTATGGCCATTTAAACTTTAAAGGATTGTGTCTGTTGCAAAGAAATGAAATTGTAATAGGTTTACCACCTATCCAAGCACCAATAAGTTCATGTGAAAGTTGTATTTTGGGAAAGAAACATAGGAAAAGATTTCCAAAAGAAATGTCATATAGAGCTTGGGCACCTTTAGAAATTGTGCATACAGATTTATGTGGTCCAATGAAAATACCATCATTACGGGGGAGCATATACTTTCTAACATTCATTGATGATTATAGTAGAAAAACATGGATTTATTTCCTCAAACACAAATCTGAAACATTTGACAAGTTTAAGGAATTCAAGGCATTGGTTGAGAAACAAAGTGGTCTATCCATTAAGATATTGAAATCGGATAGAGGAGGAGAATACAAGTCAAATGGTTTTTTTGAGTATTGCAGGTATCATGAAATAAAGAAGATGTTCACTACAAGCTATACACCTCAACATAATGGTGTTGCAGAATAGAAGAATTGTACAAGAAGCATGTTGAAAGGAAAAAATCTATCTAATGAATATTGGGCTAAAGAAGCAGTTTATATATTGAATAGGAGTCCAACAAATATTGTGAGGGACATGATTCCTCAACAAGCATGGAGTGGTAAGCATCATAGTGTTTCTCATTTTAAAGTATTTGGTTGCATTTCATATGCACATGTGCCTAAACAAACAAGGAGTAAATTGGATGATAAAAGTGAAAAATGCATTTATGTTGGTTATGATGAACAATCTAAGGAATATAAGTTGTTTAATCCTATAACGAAGAAAGTCATTGTAAGTAGAGATGTTGTATTCAAAGAGGAAGAGTCATGGGATGGAAATATAGACAAGACAATTGCATGTACAAGAATACTATATGAAGAACAAGGAGAAAAAGGTCAAGGAGAACAATCAAATGAGCAAGGAGGATTACCATCAAGAATTCCACAAGAAGAAAAACCACAAAGGCAAGTTGAGCAAGGAGAAACATCAAGTCCACAAGTAAGTTATGACTCAAATCCTACACTTGAATCATTAAGAACAAGATTAAGAGGTAAAAAGACTAGAAGCTTGCAAGAAATATATGATCAAGGAGATAGGATAGATTTGCAATCCAGTTTTTCTCTATTTACTCAAGATCCTATATACTTTGAACATTCAATTAAGGAAGAAAATTGGATTAATGCAATGAATGAAGAAATGGAATCTATTAAGAAAAACGATACATGGGATCTAGTTGATTTACCTAAGGAGAAAGAATGCATAAGTGTGAAATGGGTGTATAAAAATAAATATAAGGAAAATGGATAAGTTGAAAAATATAAGGAAAGATTAGTTGCTAAAGTATTTTCACAATAATATGGAGTTGATTACAATGAAACATTTTCACCTGTAACAAGACTTGACACAATTAGGATGGTACTAGCTATTGCATCTCAACACAATTGGAAAGTTTATCATGGATGTCAAATCAACCTTCTTGAATAGATATTTAGAAGAAAAAGTCTATGTGCAGCAACCACAGGATATGAAGTAAAATGACAAGAAGACAAGGTTTACAGGTTAAAGAAGGCACTTTATGGATTGAAGCAAGCACCAAGGGCTTGGTATAGCAGGATAGATTCATACATGATAAAAAAAAATGAATTCATAAGAAGCACTAGTGAGCCTACACTATACACCAAATTCAATGAAAAAGGTAATATCTTGATTGTTTTCCTATATGTTGATGATTTGATCTATACAGGTAATCTCTCTATTGATATGTTTAAATCAACAATGAAGAATGAATTTGAGATGACAGACTTGGGGTTAATGAAATATTTTCTTGGCATTGAAGTCACACAAAATGATAAAGGCATTTTCATCTGTCAAAGTAAATATGCAAAAGATGTTTTAAAAAGGTTTAGAATGATAAATTGTAGTACATTTTCTACACCTATGGAAATTGGCACAAAACTAAATAAAGAACAAAATGACATGGATTTTGATTCAACCATATTTAGAAAATTGGTTGGAAGTTTGATGTATCTCACAGCGACTAGGCCAGATATAATGTACGGAGTCTGATTTCTAGATTCATGAACACACCAAAGAATTGACATTGGCAAGCAGGAAAAAGGTTACTAAGATACATTGCATGAACTATGAATCATGGCATATTGTATTCTACTTCAAATAATTTGCAGTTAGTTGGATACACATATAATGATTTTGCAAGGAGTATTGATGAGAGAAAGAGCGCATCTGGATATGCATTTCATCTTGGAACAAGAGTTGTGGCATGGGCATCAAAGAAGCAACCAATAGTGGCAATCTCATCAGCAAAAGGAGAGTATGTAGCAGGTACATCAGCAACATGTCAAGCAGTTTGGATGCGAAGAATATTGAAGGATCTAATGCATAATCAAAAGGAGCCTACTACAATCTATTGTGACAACACATCCACCATTGCACTATCAAAGAATCATGTTTTTCACAAGAGGACGAAGAATATTGATACTAGATATCACTTCATTCGAGAACTTGTCAACAATGGAGAACTCATTCTACAACATTGTAGATCAAAGGAGCGCCAACTTGCAGACATATTTACAAAGGCTTTAACACAAGACCAATTTGAGTATTTGAGATAAACTCTGGGCATTATAAATATTGATGTAATTAGTAGTAGAAATTAGGGGGAGTGTTGGATGAATTAATTTCTACCTACCTCATTAAAATCGAAGCTTCCATCAACCACATGTTATTGTTCCTCCACCGCCATATCCACCGACACTCTCTGAATCTTCAGGATCCTTCCAAAAACCTCTATAAATAAGAGGCGATTATAATCGTTTTGATGCATTAGGAAATTTCAATTATTCAGTTTGATTGATTTTTGTTTTGTGTTCTTGCCTCTGCCCACTTCATATTTAATCTTTGGATTATGGTAAATTGTGAATAATAAGAATGGGAAGATTCATAGATGAGATGATAGGAAGAGTGATCTCTAAGGAAAATATCAAAGGAAAAGATCAAAATTGGCATATTTAATCATCCTTTAATTATAAATTCAAATTTTATGGTTAGTAATTGAAGATGCTTGCATATTATGGGATTTGATGTTCATAACTTCCTATCATCTTTAAATGCATCAGTTAAGATGTTTACTTTTTCACATTTACCTAATCATATTAAAAAATCACTTTCCTAACCATGTGATTAACAAGTTTAGATGATTAATAAACAAACTTGAGATGAAACATTTACTTACATTTAAATATTTACCTTTTACAGCGTTAGACTTACATTACTGTCAACTTTCTCCCTATCTCCCATACCTGTCATATTGGCCATATGTTTCATTTTCTACCTGTGTGGATGATGTGATGTGTCCTGAAACGCACGTTTCATTTTCTACATGTGTGGATGATGCATGGATGATGTGAAGTGTCCTAAAACACACGTTTCATTTTCTAAATGCGTGGATGATGAGAGGCGTCCTGAAACACAACCCAGGCATGGTAATGTGAGATGGGAGGCAATCGTGGATCCACTACCTCACCTGTAATTCTGAAGATATCCACTATGAACATTCATTTTTGGTAGCTTTCACCATAAATATCAAGAGCGTGTTATCGAGGCCAACATGCAAAAGGCGAGGGATATATGCAGCGGGAGCCCAGTGCGTTCATTGTATATTTTACATTACTATAGTGAGTTATTAAGCAAAGCATAAGGAGGGTATACGATAATTATAGTGCAAAATTAATCTGATGAAAATACCACCAATAAAAACATATAGAATTGAAGGTGTTATGTTCATTGCATTTTGCAGACGAAATTGGAGGATAAGACAGTAAAAGAAGATGCCAAAGATAAACTGTGCGATGCGGTGAAGAAGGTGAGGGCAAATTTTCTCATCATTGGAAGCCATGGCTATGGCACTGTCAAAAGGTATGTCACCGAAAAAACACTATTTTCTAGAATTGTATTTACTGTCAAAAGGTATGTCACCAAACACTATTTGCTAGGATTGTATTTATTGTCAAAATATATGCCAACAAATACCAATTGCTAGGATTGGTTTTAGGTTAGATATGTTCTATTATCTTCAAATTCCATTACTTTCAAAACAAATTTGTAGTTCAATACTCATAAATGAATTAAGATGCATCAATTAAGATGATAATTTATATAGTTTGTAACTATAAATTTGATTCTATAAATTTTATGCTACATCACAATTTATGGGCGGGAGAGTTCTGAGTTAAATGTAAAATGAAATCCATTTTTGCCTGTGGGGATGACTCTTTTCGTTCTTGATGTTTTATAATCTGTGTGTTTTGGGAGCATGGTTTTGTAACGAATATGTTGATGTGGTTACAGAGCACAGCATCAGCACCTATTGTGCACACCATGCAAAGTGTCCTGTGCACACCATGCAAAGTGTCCTGTAATGATCATAAAGAAACCTCACAACTGATCTCCAGCATAACGCCTAGAGCGTTAACCATTGAAGGCATTTTGATGATCTCCCTGTAAAAGAACAACTTGGTTAAATGGTTTTTTCCTTTTCTTTTGTGGCTTTCTAATGTTGGACTTCACCTTAATTTCATTTTGAGATTCATAATTTCATTTAGTGCTTTGACTCTTTCTTGAAAATAGATGATTATGGTGTTGGATAGAACCCTAATTTCATTTTGAGATTCATACTTTCATTTAGTGCTTTGACTCTTTCTTGAAAACAGATGATGATAGCATTGGGTTGATGTTGGACTTCACCCTAATTTCATTTTGAGATTCATAATTTCATTTAGTGCTTTGACTCTCTCTTGAAAACAGAAGATTATGGTGTTGGATAGAACCCTAATTTCATTTTGAGATTCATACTTTCATTTAGTTCTTTGACTCTTTCTTGAAAACAGATGATGATAGCATTGGGTTGTTTGCATAAATATTTACAAGCTTTTGGGATTTTCATACAAATTAATCCATCAAGTCTTATTATAATTCCAATAATAACTGTATTAATTTGGTGTTAGGTGAGTATTTTAGGGTTTTATGATATGCAAATTCATTCTTAAAATTTTCTCTTATTCGAATATGTTCAAATATGGAATGAATAAACACAGGTATTAATTTGGTGTTAGGTGAGTATTTTAGGGTTCTATGATATGCAAATCCATGTGTAAAATTTTCTCTTGATTCTTTGTTAAAATGAGGAATGAATAAAGAAGAATGACATTAGTTTGGTATTAGTTGAATATTTTAGAGCTCTATGATATGCAAATTTATGGGTAAAATCTTAAGAAAAAATATTTAATAATATTTTTAAGCAAAAAATTTAATAATTTTTTGTATTATTGATATATTGTATTGTTATTTATTCCGTTATAAGAGTGGTGTTCCAATGATAGTTATTTTAAAATTAAATAGGTTATTTTATTTTCTTTCAAATTAAATTAATAATAATAATAAACTTAATAAAAGTTTTTTTTATAAATAAAACTATTTAGTTATTTAGATATACTCTTAAAAACATTGAAACATAAACATAAAATGAAAAAAACATATTATACTAACATGTCTATATGAAACATTAAAACCATAGTATTCATAGATATCTTTAGATATATTATTGTTTTTCTTACCATTAATCTACCATCATTAGTATCATACCCTTCCTAAGCATGGTTTAAATAAGCCTCAATAATTATCTACATATCTATATATAGATACACAAACAAAATTGATAAAATTTAATTTAACAATTTAACAATTTAACATTCTTAATTATCTACATATCTATATAGAGACACTAAAACAAAGTTTAAAAAGTTTAATTTAACAATTATTAAGACTTTTTAAATTCCAAAATTTAATAATTATATTTTTTAATTCCAAAATTTAATAATTGTAAAGAGTTTTCCAAATAACCGTCTTAATTATCTACATATTTATATATATATATAGAAACACTAAAACAAAGTTGAAAAAGTTTAATTTAACAATTATTAAGACTTTTTAAATTCCAAAATTTAATAATTATAAAGAGTTTAGAAATAGTGCTAAACTAGTAAGTAAATTTCTTATCTTACTAAGTATTAACATAAATAACATTATGTATTTAGTCATAGTGGATAGTAGGTTTATACTTCATAATGGATATTATGTTTTTTAATGTTTTCTTATCTTTAAAAATGTTAAGAAGAAAGTATAATAATATTAGGATTTAGTCCATATCTTTATATTTATAAATTTATTTTTGGAAACTAATTATTATTATCATTATAATAATTATAATTACACATTTTCTAAATGATTATTTTGTTGATTAATTTAAATTGTTTAAAATAATAATAAAAACATTAATTTACAAAATACATGATTCTAAGTTTCCTTTTATGTAATATATCGTATGAGTTAAAAGTTGTTATCTTTTTCACAAAGGAAACATTTGGATATTTTTTTTCAAAACCATGCCAAAAAATCATTTTTCATTATGGATCAAATAGAAACAAACCTTGTCATGCGATGAACATGCCTTGAAATTGTAATCTGAACAAATTGGACGTTATAATGTGACAAACATAGTAATGTTGTAATGTGTCGAACATAGTAACGTAGCACTCTGTCAAACATAGTAACGTTACAATTTGTCGAGCATAGTAACGTCACAATTTCAAAAACATAAACTGATGTCACAAACTGATGAACATAGTCATTTCATCATAATGTGGATAGTAATGTTGCAATGTGATGCACATTAATAGATGTTGAAATGTATCGCACATCACCTTGCCATCATAATGTGATAATTTAACATCCATGTTATACATTAAAGTATTAATACTTTAATTTTTACATTTTATTAATGCAATAATGTATTATTAATGTATTAATACTTTAATAATGTATTACCAATGTATTACTACTTTATCAATGTATTACTTTATCACTATGTTAATAATTCAATAATGTTTTAATGCATAAATAGTTTAGTAATGTTTTAATTAATGTATAAAATGTATTTTTTTCTATTATTACTCTAATAATGTATTATTAACACATTATTTTATTAGTGTATTAATATTGTAGCATTTTATTAATTAATATTGTATAAATATGTTAATTAATTCATACATTACATTATACATTAATATGTTTCAATGTGATGCACACATCCTAATGTCGCATTATGATATACATTGTCAAATGTAGCAATGTGTTGTTTATCACCTTGTTGTCGCAACGTGCCAAAAATTTCCAAACATTACAATGTGTCAAACATAATAACGTTTCAATCTATCAACCATAGTAATGCCGCAATGTGACAAACATAGTCATGCTGTCACAATGTGTCAAACATATCTACATGTTCGAATGTGATGCATGTATCCTGATGTTGCATTGTGACAGATATTTCCAAACGTCATAATGAGATGAACACAACTCATTGTCGCAATGTGATATAGACAACCAAATGTGGCAATGTGACAAACATAAACCAACATTGAAATGAGATGAACATTTCTCAACATCACAATGTGATGAACATAGCCCACTATTGGATTGTGACAAACTTATTCCAATTCCATAACGTGAGAAAAAAATCTTTCATCGTAATTTAATGACCATAATCTTACGATCTCATGTGACTAAAAAGAGTTGATGTAACAATGTGACGAAAAAAATTTGATGTCGCAATGTGATGAAAAAAACATGATCAGTATTGCAATGCAGTGTTGCCATAATAAACTATGGTTAAACATAATCAACATGGCACACCATAATCAATGTATTACTTTATCACTGTATTAATAATTCAATAATGTTTTAATGTATAAATACTTTAATAATGTTTTAATTAGTGTATAAAATGTCTTTTTTTTTCTACTATTACTCTAATAATGTATTATTAACATATTAATTTATTAGTGTATTAATACCCTACCATTGTATTAATTATTATTGTATACATTTGTTAATTAATTCATACATTATTAAATTTTTTCTATTATTACTCTAATAATGTATTATTAACATATTATTTTACTAGTGTATTAATACTCTACCATTGTATTAATTATTATTGTATACATTTGTTAATTAATTCATGCATTATTAATTAGTACATTACATTATACATTAATGTATTAATACTTTATTAATTTTTTCAAATATTAATATGTTTGCAATGTATTTATTATTGGATTTAATATGTTAAATGTATTAAATGTTTAAAATGTATTTTTTTTATTGTTGCTCTAATAATGTATTATTAATATATTACTTTATTAGTGTATTAATACTTTAGCACCGTATTAATTAATATTGTATAAATGTATTAATGAATGAATACATTACATTATTAATGTATCAATTAATCAATACATTACATTATACGTTATACATTAATACGTTTCAATGTGATGCACATATCATAATGTCCCATTATGACATATATTGTCAAACGTAGCAATGTGTTGCTTATCACCTTGTTGTCGCAATGTCACACACATATCCCATGGTCACAATGTGTCAAACATTTCCAAACATCGCAATATGTCTAACATAATAGCGTTGCAATCTACCAACCATAGTAATGTCGCAATGTGACAAACATAGCCCTATCATCACAATGTGACGAACATATCATCATGTTTGAATAGGAAGCATGTATCATGATGTCGCATTGTGACAAATATTTCCAAATGTCACAATGAGATGAACACAACCCATTGTCGCAATGTGATATAGACAATTGAATGTGGCAATGTGACAAAAATAAACCAGCATTGCAATGAGATGAACATCTCCCAACATCACAATGTGATGAACATAGCCCACTATTGGATTGTGACAAACTTATTCCAATGCCATAACGTGACAAAATCGTCATAATTTGATGACCATAATCTTACGATCTCATGTGACGAACAAAAGTTGATGTAACAATGTGACGAAAAAAATATGATGTCGCAATGTGACGAACAAAACATGATCAACATTGCAATGTAGTAATGTCATAGTAAACTATGGTTAAACATAATCAACATGGTCCAACATAATCAGGTTTGCATGGTAAACAAAGGTCAACTATGGGTATGGTCGACCATAATAAACCCTTGTCAACCATAGTTAACCATGGTCATGGTCAACGATAGTTAACCATGGTGAAGGATAACCACGATCAATCATAGTCAACTTTTCCTTCCCAAAGTCAACCAAGGTCTACCAAAGTTAACCATAATCAGGGTTAACCGTAAAGAACCATGATCATGCTAAACCATAAGAAACCATAATCATGTTCAACCATACTGAACAAGGTCATTCTCAATTAATGTGTTAATGTGTTAATAATTTAACATGTTACATTATACATTAATGTTTTATTACTTTATTAGTATACTAATACTTTAGCATTGTATTAATTAATATTGTATAAATGTGTTAATTAATTAATGCATTACATTATTAATGTTTCAATTAATTAATACATTAAATTATACATTAATATTAATTAATACTTTAATTTATACATTCATATAAAAAAATATCAATATTGTTAATGTGTTATATATATATATATATATATATATATATATATATATATATATATATATA
>ML779514.1:1407375-1449339 GCA_009831015.1 Picea engelmannii | reverse complement strand
GCATCTACCCCTCTCTCTCCCTCACTATGTATCCCCCTCCTCCTCTCTCTCTCTCTCTCTCTCTCTCTCTGTCTCTCTCCTTGTTTCCCTCTATATCTATCCCATACTCTCTCTCTCCTTGTTTCCCTCTATATCTATCCCATACTCTCTCTCTCTCTCTCTCTCTCTCTCTCTCTCTCTCTCTCCACCATTTCCACACTCTCTCTCCATCCTTTTGTCCTTCCTTCTCCCATTCTATCTTCCCCCCACACCATTTCCACACACTCTCTCCCTCCTTTTGTCCTTCTCTCTCTCTCTACCACTCTTTCCCCCTTCTATCTTTCACATATTTATCTCCCTTCTCCCTCTCTCTTTCCACCCCTCCGACTATATTTCCTACTCTTCTCTCTCCCCCCTATCTCCCTTCCTTATTTTATACCCATATTTCTATGGGGTAAAAGGTGGGGAGAGATAGATGGAAATAAGGAGAGAGAAGGGGGAGGGAGAGTGGAGAGATAAAGGGAGAGGGGGAGAGAGAAAGTGAGTAAGTGAGAGAGAGAGAGGGAGGGAGGGAGCGAGGGAAAGGGAGGGTGATACAGAGTGAGGAGTAGATGTGTGTGTGTGTGTATGAGAGAGAGAGATAGAGAGAGAGATGAGTTATCATTGTCAAATGTGACAGACCCCTGTTTTTATTTCTTTAATGTTACAAATATGTTTTTGTATCCAATCATATGCTTTGAGCATCCATTGTTAATATACCAATGGCTTCTTCTATTTTGGGATTTTAAGGAAAACCCACATTGCTCAGCATTCAAATCTTTTTACTTCATTTTCCAAGTTTTTTGTTGTTCCCCTATATGACTAAAAGGAACATGCCTAGTTTTCCTTGAAGAAACTATCAAATAATTTCTGCAATTTTTGGATATGTGTCCAAAATTGGTACATTTGTAGCATTCAATTTCATAACCCAGAGAACTAAAACTGTTATAATTTCTGTCAAACGCCTCATGATACTTTCTGGGATAATTGCCTTCATAATGATTCTTGGTATTTTTATAGCTACTTTTGTTCCAGGTGTTTCTACCCTTTGCATAGGCTCTACATTTTATGGCTTTATGCCCAAAATTATTGCAAGAATAACACAAGCCAAGAAAAATATTTCGGTACTTGGGTATAGGTGGTCTTCTAGTTTGTGTTGTTCTTCTAAAATCATGATCTTCTTCTTGGGTCTTCTTCATTGTTGGTTGTTGATTCCATGTTTCTTTAAATGCTTGATATTCTTTTTTATTCTTCTTTATTTTTTATTTTTGTATTCCCTCCCTTAGAGACTTGCATTATTCTTTCTTGATGGAACCCTTGATAGTATATGTATAACTTTTTTTGCTCTACTTCAATTCCTATCATCATAGATCTTGAACCCTCACGAGTATTATTTTTTTTGTATCCAAGTCGAGACTTGTCATAGAATGGTTTTTTATTGCAAATGATTTCATCTAGTATTTTGGTGCTACTACCAAAATTTAGTTGAATGTCCTTCTTTTGTAGTTCCTTTCTTAGTGAAACTATTTCAGCTTCCAGATTATCTATTATTTTCTTATTTTCTTCCAATTGTCTCTTTAGTATTTCTTCAATCATTTTGTCTTCTTCCAACTAAATCTTTATATCTATGATAGTTTGCTTAGCTTCTTCATATTTTTTTCTAGGGTTTTGAAAGATTTCCTTAAGTTTACTTAAATATTCTTTGAGAGATTTGTTTTTCTTCCTTGCTATTCTTAGATCACTTATGGCATTGATCAATTCTTCCTCAAGATTCACTTATCCTTGTTCTTCATTGTCTCCTTCATTATTTTTAGTAGTTTCATCTTGAGTCTCTAACTCCATGACTAGTACTCTTCTTGATTCAATGTCACTATCATCATCTTCATTGATTCCATGTCACTATCATCATCTTCATCAGATGAGGAACTATCATCTATTGAATACATGATTTTCTTTTAAAAAAAAAATCCTTTCTTTATTTCCTTAGTGTCTTTTCTGATATTTCTTTTATTTCTTAGGAACTTCTTCTTCATCGCTATCTGAACCCCTTGCACAAGGACATTTGGAATAAAAATGGCCTACCTTACTACATTTAAAGAATTTCAAAGGAAGATTATATTTTTTACTTGACATTTCCTCTTTTAGCTTTCTTACAAAGTTGGCCTCTTATTCATTGTCTAAATCATAACTATTGTTAGAGTAGGGTTTTGGTATTGGCTTTCTCTTTCTTGTCATCTTAGAGGTTTTGAAAGTTTCTTCCCTTCTAGATGGATTTTCCTATTATGTTCTCATTTCATATGCTGTAAATATTTCATGTAATTCATCCATGCTCAATGTAGCCAAATCTTTTCTTTCTTCTAGATCTGATATTTTAGGGTCAAAACTCATTGGGAGAGATCTTTGTATATTTTGCACAATAATTGAATTTTCAATATTTTCTCCCAATCCTCTTATAGTATTCAAAATTTCATCAACTCAAAGAAAATAAGTTGTAATATCTCCATCTTCCTTCATTCTCAGATGTTCAAATTTTCCTTTGTAAGTCTAAAGCTTGGCCCCTTAGACTTTACATTTCCTTCATAGACATTCTTGAGCTTGTCCCAAATTTCCTTTGCAGAATCACAATGCATAACTTTAGCAAATTATGAACTTGTTAGACCACTTACAATGGAATTCATGTCCTTTAAATTATATTCACTAATATTTTTCCCAGTATTATCTGTTGGGGGGGGTCTGGTGCAGTGTATCCATTTACTACAGCTTGCCAAACATCAAATCCATGTGCATGCAAAAATGATCTCATTATTATGCTCCAAAGGAATAATTATTCCCATAAAACAATGGTGTTCCATTTTTGGTAAATTCTCCTTGCTTATCCATGATCTTCCTTCTAGTGGTTAGACTATTCCTTAAGGAACCCGATATGATACCAAATATTAGAATATTCACCAATACTGAGAGTGGGAGGGGTGAATCAATATTGAGCACTTTTTATCATTTTTAAATTTAAGAACATCATGTAAAAATTAACCATTAACAATGTCATTCATCATCACAAAAAACCATACATAGAACATAATGATTTTTTTTCGTGGAAACCCAAACGAGAGAAAACCACAGAACGGTTTTCTTATATCAAGCTAAGATTACATTCATAGGAAGCACCAACTAGAAGGAGGAACCAATGATCCAGGTGGATATAGGTGGCCACCTATCTCTTCCAACTGGCTCACATATAATTTTCATCTTGGCATTTTTTCTAGCTTTTCAAGTCCTAAATTTCCGAGGCCATTTTGAGGCCCTAAACAACGTTTTTTGGGCCCACCACAGTCACATTGTTTTCAAATTTAGAGTGTGACGGCATAATGTGTATTTGTTGGATATACCTTTCCAATGGGATATTGTACGCCTAAAACGGAGGTCGTATGCAAAAGTTACGACCCTGGGAAGTTGATGTACCATCTTACCCCATTGGGGCCCACATGAATTTTTTGCTTCATCTCCTAGGGTTAGGTTTTTATATGTCTAGGGATTTATAATTACTTATTTATGATAAAAAGTCCTAGAGGCCTCATTGTAATGCGCTCGAGTGAATGCGTGTAGCTACTGCATCTCTTCTCTGAGATTAGCTACCACCATTCGAGCAAGATTGTTTCATTCTACATTTTACAGTTTTAGCAGATTGTTTTATTGAATAGAAGTTAATCTACATTGTATATTTGTTATTTTTATTTGCATATTTGTGTTAATTTTATAGATCTATGTTTCATTTCATTCCTCTCATAAATCTGGATCAACCCCCCGATTTAAAAGCACCAATGTGAAGGAAGCTCCAACTCCCTGATTTTCCAACAACGACTGGAAGGAGGCACCAACCCCCTGACTATACCAGCTCCAACTGGAAGGAAGAACCTACTCCCTAAATCATAGGCACCAACCTTCTAAATGAAGATACCAATCTTCTCAACTAAACACCAACTCAATGAAATATCACCAATCCAAGATCTCCATACACAAAGTACCTCTGACTTCACCATCATGCTTCATTATGTAGAAAAACCTTCAAACAATAGCAAGCCTCATAGAATCATTCCCGTAATGTAATCACTAAAAAAAACATCCAATGACGGCAACATCCATTCATGAAAACATCCATTAATGGAAACATGTACTCACGACAATGTCCATTAACAACAACATCCACTCATGGAAACATCACAACCTCATAGCATACCTTGAGAACAAGAATAACTTTAACAAAATCCTTTAGACTTCCCTTGCACACCAAAAAGACACCCTACCACCTTGAGTGCACCTTAGACTTGATTTCTTCATTAGTTGCACTAAAAATGAAAAATTATATCTTGTATTTATAGTAATTTTGTCCCCAAAAATTAGTTAAGCCAACCTCAATTTTCTAGTTGGATTATCAAATGGAAAAACTCATATCTCCTCATTCATAGGGAGTTAGAGGGACTTCCATATACCATTGGAAATGTCTCAGAATAAGATTTCCAACCATGTAACTTTTGCTTCCATTTGAGTTGGTTATATAGGGTAAAACATCCCTCAAATATAGGGTATCCATATTGACCAAAAATTGATACTTTCAACAATCTCCATCTTGCAATCTTTATCTTGGACATCTATAGGCTTGTAATATTTATATTGGACATATTTCAGGCTCCATTTGTGTACAAATCAAAGTGGGAATATGGAAACAACCACATATTATCTCATCCTTTGAGGGTCATTTTTAAAAGCTACGCCATAAGGGGACCACTTTGGAATTATATACATTTATGTCAAGGCTCCTTCAAGGCTCTTCAAGGATTCTTCAAGTGGACAAATCATCATCACCTTTAGGGGCTTCTGGGATTTTATTTAGGGCTTATTCTAAGGTTGAAATCAATAACAACTAATTTTCCAACAACATTTTCAAATGCTTCAGTTATTAAAATGACACTTACCATGACACTGGACTTGTTACCTCATGGAGCAAGACATGTTGTCCTCTGTGGGCCAAGTTGGTGTGGTGGACGTTGATGATATCAATCAATGGTGGTTTGTGGTAATAGGACGGGATTTTTCTACTCATCTGGCTCTCGGAACTCCATGTATACAACCTTTGGGCCTCAAGACATCATCTCCTTAGTTACCCCTAGAAATGGGGGGTAACAGGGTTAAGCAATAGTTTGACTGTAGATAGATGACATGCATTTCCAATCAATATAATCGATGAATTCAATAGAATGTAACATATCTTTAATAGATAGTTGTTATTGAAGTTATAATTTTGACATGCATGGTTTGAATTTTGTATGTGTATGCTATAATTTGGCCACCTTTTATTCCATATTAAAATCTTGATTTGTAAGTGAATGGGACCTCTACTACCTCCTATAGAAAACCTCGATCATACAGTATGGTCTTGTGAGCATTTTGCTACAAGTGGATTCTTGTATAGGTTCATGTAGAAGGTCACGACATGTTAATAACTATAGGTGGTATCTCATATAGAAACTAGCTATAAGGTGAGTCTTCTGTAGACTCATATAGAATCCTTATATAGTCTACCTATAGGTGGAGTCTCCTATAGACTCGTGTAGATCGGCACGTATGTAGTGTCCTATAAAAGTACTATCCAAGAATCATGTAAATGAGTTGTGGAAGGTTGAAATGATATAACTAATAGGTATATGGAATATGGTAGAGTAGGCATAGTTTAATGAATGGATGTAGTTAATGGATCATAGTGTGAAGGTGACACTTATGTTTCAAAACTTGTGTTGCTTTATGAACTTGCATGTAAATTGCGAGTGAGCTAGTAGTTTCCTTTTCTTCTCTCTTCCCAACTTGTTGAAACCAATCAAGAGAAGCATAATCAATCCTTATTTCTACCTCTAAGGGGAGAGGAAGCTTGAATGGAGCATCTATATTCTCAGTGATCCATATTTTTATATCATTTAAACCCTCTTAGATAGTGACAAACTAGGTGTTCTTGGTTTCCACTTGGCTATGTTGTTGTGTTATGTTGGTTGTCAACTAATAAAAGACATGTAAATGGGGGTACATATATGTGATAGCCTCTTCCAGCTATGTCCTGAATATTTTAGTGCATGCTTTAAATTCTTCTAAACTGGCCTTGTCTTTCTTTACATGCCCAAGTTACTGTCCCAACTCTATGATCCTAGCATCCTTCTCTTAATTTTGGTGATACAAATTCTTTAGGTTCTGATTTGTTGCTATGGTGAAGGCGGTGTCAGCGAATGTTATGGAAAGAAAATATTGGCTAGAATATTTCATTACAATAATCTCTGTGACAATTGTTAATGGATTTCCCCTATGACTGATACCTTCTAGACTTGTTGTTGCAAAATCTAGCCAGTGGCTTTGTCATATTTGAATTTTTTCAAGTTCAACACTTTGTTGGGCTTGTATGGTGTGTTAAGCCCTAGTTCCATTCCACCAATTTGAATGTCACCATCAGGAGTTTCTGATGATGTTTATGGGATATATCCATCCATACGTGAGGTGTCGTCATTAAGATATTATTCATCCTTTCTCCACTTCTCTTCCTTGGCTTCTTTAGTTGCAACTTCATATGATTCTCTTTGTTCTATTGTCATTGCCTCTGCAGCTTCTCTTTCAACTCCATCTTTTTCCTCTCTCTCATCCTCTACTACTTTCTCAACTACAACCTTTTCTTCTACTTCAGCTATAGTCGTTGTTGTTGCTACTACTTTAGCTTCTATCTTTTCGTTTTCCTCTATGATATTTATCTTCTTCTCAACAGTGTCCTCTTTGTTATTTTGGACCCTTTCCTTCTTCCTTATTTTCTTGTCAGCTACTGTTCCTCCTCCTCAACTAATTTGGAATGTGTAGATGTAGTTGCAACAAACGTTTTTCATGTTGCATCTTCTTCGTCTTTCCTCTGTGCTTCTTCATGGGCTTTCTATTCATCCATGATCCCTCCTATGGGTTTTCCCTGCCATATCGCAATGCCTTCATCATAAGTCTGAGATTTGTAGTGAAATTCCTTCTCATCCCAGGTAGTCAAGGTATATTCCCAAGTGCTTTTGATTTGACTGCAATAAGCCTTGACTATTTTCCTGGGGTTGTGCCTCAGAAATATTTCCTCTCTGAAGAAATATGACAGTAGTGTATCTACTTCATCCCCATCCTGTTTGATGTTTCTAAATGAGTATGATATTACCCATAATGGAAGCAAGGGACATATGGCCTTCTTGTCTCAATACAGTGTTTCCCTGACTCCGTGAATTATAGTTTGATACTCGATTTCTTGGAGTACTACTATGTCGGGTACAAATATTAGGAGTGGATGGGGAGCTTTGGTGGCCCCATATATCCTTATGTAGGTTTTGTGCTCCATAAGGTACCAATCCCCAAAATTCCAAACTATTACCAACGCCTTATCTATCATACACAGAGATAGTGCACAGAAGATGAGCTCAAACTGAGTTTCTAAGAAGTGGTTGCAGATCTTGTGGTATTCTGACATGTATTTGTGCTCCCGGAGCACCTTGCAGTAGATGTTCAGAGATGGTTTTGTTGTTTGCTAGGCCCAACCCATATTAGGGTATTGATGGGGTATGCACATAATATCCAACAGGTCATATTCCATATGGAAACTTGGGAATTTTCTAGGTTCAGTCCCTTTGACAATTGTGATGGATTTTGTTAAACTTGTTGATAGGATATTAGCCCAGTTGAACATTGACCCTTGATCTGTACAGTAGTGAATCAAGGGAATTAGGGACACCATGAATTTGGGGGCATCATGTTCACCATACAACATACAAAGCATCAACATGATGTATTTATATGGTGTTCTAAGAGCAGTACCTGGATATTTGCAAGATGATCTAAGATTGAAAGTTATATCTAGATTGTCTTAGATTTTGAATATGTCCTTTGTTGTGTGTGGGAACTTGTTGAGGAGTTCCTCATCCAATGACTAGGTTCCCTTTTCCATATGATAATATTTGGTTAGATCTGCTACTTGGAATAACTCTATGGGCTCTCCCTTAGCATCGAGTATGTATTGGTTTCTCAGGTCCATGTGCTTGAGGATCCATGAGATCACGTCACCACAAGGGGACACTATGGCACAAGTTGCCACCCTATGTAGTCCTAAACTCTAAATGTTTCTAAAGATTCTGATTTCATCCTGGTCTTCAACATCCACTGGGAAGTTTTTGTTTTTTGAACATCTGAAAAACCTCACCCCATTTGAGTGAGTCTTCCACGTTCTCTAAGAGTGTCATAGTATCGTTATTAAACATCACCTAGGGAGTTATAGTTTTCTTCATGTCGACTTATTCTTCCAGAGGCCTATGTCATAGGTTCCTTTCTTATCATCTTCTTATGTGGTAACATCTCTGAATATGCAACATACAATCATAGTTAGTGCATAAAATTGGTAGTAAAAGATTATGAGAAAGTAAGCATGCAGCATCGGTCCCTGTAAGCATATAAGACTTGTGCATTTGAGCAGTAAATGAATGTTAGAGATGAATCTATCCATGTAAACATGTGTCACATACCTGAGGAAACACTTGATTCAATATGAGGGGGGAAACCGTCTTCTTAAGATGATAATATCGTCTGGGACATGATGGAAGTTTGAGGGATCTAGGCTTAGTCTGGGAAAATTCTAGGTGCTTCGACGAAGTTGATGCCAACTTGACCAATGAAAAAAATGAAACCATCGTTGAAGATGGAAAGTGCCCTAGTATGTATATGGTGGGAACTTCACCATTGTGAACAGGAGAACACTTCATGAAGTGCATCGGTGAGCAGTGTTACACATTAGAGGAGTTAATGAGAACTCTTCCGGTGTGGATTGGAGAGGATCTTAGCAATGTTTTCGGCATGCTAATGAAAACTCAAAAAAAATTGTGACAAGTCTTCCATTGTACACTAGGGTAGTTCGTGGAAAGGTCGTTGGTTACACCGAAAGAGTTAGTGTCAACACCACCAATCAATCAGAAGTGTTCTTGTTAATTCTTCTCACATGATACCAGATGGATTAGGAGGAACTAATCCGATGGTGGAAAAGGTAATGATCAGAGGTAATGTCAAGAACCCCACCGACTGGATTGACAATCATTCTGGAAACATCATCGAAAGGTATGGATAGACCCTGGCAGAGTTATTAGCAACCTTTACAGTCTTGAGATGCGAGATATTGGCAGAGTTGGAAGGAATTTCACCGATGTAATCCAAAACTTGAAAAAAGTCTAAGTAGTGGGAAACCGAGTAAGGGAACGAATTAGGGTTTTTCCATGAAGGAAAAAGAGTCTATGCTAGGGATAACCAAACTGAGGTGAAAAATATTTCCAAGTATGTTGATTCAATTAAAGTATAGATCTGGATTTCTGTTTGATCACATTTGTACCATAAGCAGGTTTCTTATAATCTCACAGATTTGTGAAGACCCGTAACCATCAACTTGATCCTTGTGGCCCGAGTTAGGGATTAAGACGACATATAGAAAAGGTACATGGAAAATGGCAGTAATGGTGTGGGTAATCGGGAAGAAACCAATGTCAAAATTTATAGAGAGACGAGGGGAGGTCGCTCATCTTCTTGAGATCATTCGAATGCAATTGGTTTAGGGTTTAGATGCGTAATATGAGCGGATCCTTGTGACTCTCTCTAGGGTATCAAAAGGGAATAGTCTAAGGACTTTACTGATAGCCTAGTTATGAAGATAGAATAGAATAGTGAAGGTGTAGCCCAAGAAAGAGGGGAAAACCAGTGAAATATGGGCATTAAAATTCAACCGATGACAACCCTAACCATGAAAATGTATCAAATGGAAAGCACGGTCAGATTTAGGGCTTACCTAGTATATTTGACAACACAAGTATGGTGAAGGGAATGTGGAGATGAGTGCTCTCAGGAGGTTACTATTTAAGCACACGATAGCCCCCTTTTTCTCCTCTCGGAGACAGCTGTGAGTGGAATGGAGAACTAAAGGGTCGAACCCTTGCTTTATATATTTTTTGAGCACAGGTTTTGAGATTTCGAGGGAAATAAATGTAAATGCTCCGATCATACCAGGGGAGTTGGTGTTAACTCCTAATGTAGCACTAGAGAAAATGTTGGAAACTCCTTTGAGTTGGCAATTCTTGTCTCGCAGAAGTTACAAAGAAGTTTGTCAGTCGACGCTTGTGCATCGGGGTGAGTTACTATTAACTTGACCGGAGATAAATTATGCATTTCAGCATGTTTAGGAGTAAGTTCCCCAATGTGTATTGGAGGACTTTAAAGGAACTCCTCCGATATGTATTGGAGGATTTGAGGGGAACCTCTCTCATAGTCCAAAAATTATTCTTGAAAATTGTCTAAGTGTCAAAACAAAATTAAACCAAACCAATATTGAAAAAGCAAGCAACCTGATCAGAGAGGGATGAGAATATTTTAACAAAGATCAAAAGTTGGGTTAGCTCTTCTTTGCAATTAAAAAAGGTCTTAAGAAGAAAAGGAGGGATCCCATTTTCTTGGTGAAAGAAATGAATTTTCAAGAAAGAATACAAGAAAAGGGGAAGGTGTCAATGTTTGGCACAACAAATGGAAACATACTGGGAAAAGACATGAATCTTTGTAAAGAGGTGCCTAAACATAAAAAATTTGAGAATGGAAACACTAGCGGTGCATAACCCAAGAGAGATAGAGTAGGTCCCATAGTATTTAAAAATGAGAGTTTTGATGAGAAAAGTTGGTAAGATGCAAGGGAGATATCAAAACCATGCCCAGAGTAGATTAATTACCATAATATGACCCTTTAACCAGATTTGCTTCAAGAAGGTATGACAAGTACAATCGGGAAATGATACATCAAGAATGTTGAAAATACAAGTTGATTACAAATTTCTCTAGTGTTGGTCCATTGCCAACGAGAATTCATAGCCCCAACAAAGACATCTCAGTGTCACAAGGGCCTTGCTCCACTACCAATGAGCATTTTTAGCCCCGACAGAGATACTTGCATGTCCCACATGAGCTAGAATGCCTTTCCCCAAGCCTTTACTTTTATAATATGAGTCTCTTAATTTAGAGAAAGGTGGATGGGGGGATCTTAGTTTTCATTTAAAGGCATGTGGGATGACACATGTGAAAGTAAGATTTTCCAACTTGATTATAGATGAGTGAACTCCATGAGTAACATGCCCTGAGTATTACAAATGTCTTTCCAAAGAATTTTGAGACAAACATAGAATTTTCTCTTGGACATGACCATTGGCTCACTCTTGTTACATTTTAAGAGTACAATTCTCATCTACTAATGAACTGTTTTCTAATATTGGGTCTGACCTTAAGTAATGTAAACCAATGTTACATAGATATATATGAAGCTATGTTTAGAATCCAAAATACAGATTTACAAGTTTTTGATACCGATGTCTCACACTTAAAAAGTTATTTAGATCTAATACATCGAATTTTCTTAGAATTCCAGGGTAAGAAATTTCAAGAGAGAAAAGGAAAACTAACTAGAATAAAAAACATATAAAACCGCAAAGTATAAAACAAAGAAAGAGATGTGTGAAAAGGTAAAGTAAAATTGAGTCCAAAATCAAAGATAAAAGTCAAACTCTTTATTTGTGTACAAGAGGAAGTTGCCTCAAAGGCTAGTTGATGTAATGCTTTAGGATTTGGCCATTGACGGGGAGGAGGTCTACATCCCCTTCAAGGTTTTGCAAGTGGTAGGTTCCTAGGCCAATACTTTTTTAATCATGAAAGGACCTAGACACAATTGTTAGATATTTGAGTGCTTTCCTTTGTCTTGATGTGTTGAAATAATGTAACTACAAAGTGTATTCTTATTATTATTTGATATATTATTCATTGGATCAATCCCCATTGTGGATTGATCATGTCAGCTATTGTAAAAGGACCAAATCACCTTTTGCAGATTGCTCATAATGTAATTGTAATAGGCAAAAGAAGAAGTCGTGCCCAGAATATATTTAAGAGGCCCCAGAATATAATAAAGGTGGTTATAACCACCCAGTTTGAGAAGTATGCTCTGCCAGTGAAGAGACACTTCACACGTGCCAGATTTGTATAAATAAGGAGGCTAACACCTCACTTAGACACACACCTCACTTGCACATTGAGAGACAAGTTTTGGAATTGCAATTGGAGAAGAGAGAGAGAGAGAGAGTGGCGCATCTTTGGGAGAGAATCTTTTGTATTAGCTTGAGTTATCTCTTGGCATTGTATTGGTTATCTATAATAAGGAAGTTTTGTTGGGTTTTCTTCCCCTAGAGGGTTTCCTAGGATAAATGATGTGTCTCTTGTGATTGTGTATTTCTCAGTGATATTGTGTTATGCTATTGTTATTTATTGAAATGCAAAGAACTATAATAATGGCTTAAACATTAACATGGTATCAGAGCCAAGCTGAAGGAAGCATCTTTCACAAGAGTGAAAAATGTCACTATTGTCGTATATGCAAATTAGGGATTTTTTATGGTGAATCTTTTCAGCCCTAAAACCATCTAGAAAAGTGTGCCCTCCCCCAAGGATTACTTTGGCAATCTCAGCGCACCTTTTTCAGTGGCTAGATCTCCCGGAAAGTGAAGCCCTAGTTTCACAAAGTACCAGAAGTACCAGAAAACCAGTGTACCAGAAGTACCAGAAGTACCAGAAAACCAGTGTACCAGAAGTACCAGAAGTACCAGAAAACCAGTGTACCAGAAGTACCAGAGTACCAAAGGTACCAGAAAACCAGAAGCACCAGTCCAGAAATCCGCAGATCAAGTTTGGAGGAGCAAAAGTTGGATTTTCCAGATCCAAACACACCAGGCTACTTGCCTCAGCCAAGCGCACCTCTTGGTAAGTTCAGAATTTGATTTTGAGCACTTTCATTTTTCGATCATTTTCCTAGCTCCAGGTAAAATATGTCTGCAAGCATTAATCTTGTTGACAAGCTGGAAGGTGTGGAAAAAATTTGTTCCTAGAAGTATAGGATTGGACTCGTTCTTGAAGAGAATGACCTAGCAAAATTTGTCAAAGGAGAAACTCTGGAACCCGACGATGCTGCAGAAAAAGCCAAGCATCAAAAGGACACAATCAGGGCCAAAAGAATCATTGTAGATTCAATCAAAGACCACTTGATTCCTTATGTGTCATCTAAGAAGACTCTAAAAGAAATGTTTGATGCCTTGACCAGACTGTATGAAGGAAATAACATAAACCGAAAGATGAATCTAAGAACTCAATTGAAGAATACAAGGATGCAAAAAGGAGAAACAATTTAGGAATATTTCTCCAGAATCTCAGAATTCAAAGAACAGTTAGAAGCGATTGGAGATACCATAGACGAATATGAACTCATAATGACGGCCCTAAATGGTCTCACAAGACCTTGGGATGCATTCATCCAAACATTATGTGCCAGAACGGAGAAACTAAAGTTTGATAGTCTATGGGAAGAATACATCCAAGAAGAAACAAGAGTAGCTAACCGTGAAGTGATACTGGCAAGAGATGATGATCAAGCCCTAGCTACTCACACCAAAAGAGGAAGGAAGAAACCTTACTTCCAAAAGGAGACTCATAAAGAGTCTCAACCTCCAAACAAATTCAATAATAAAGAATCTCATCCAAGAAGATTTTGGAAGAAAGAACAGCAAAGGGAAAGAGATTACTCATCTGTACAATGATATCATTGTGACAAGATGGGACACATTGCAAAATTATGTCCATCCAGATGAGAAGAATACAAGAGAAATCATAAGAGGCACCATGGCCATGTAGTCGAAGATGAAGAGCCACCCGCAAAGATAATAAGAGAGCATATCAAAGACCATGTCTTAATCTCGGCCCTCTCAGGATCTGTAACACCTGGAGAGGACACTTGGCTCATTAATAGTGGTGCATCCAAGCACATGACGGGACAGAGAGACATTCTCTCTTGTATCTCAGAAAATCGCTTTTCTCAGAAAGTGACACTTGGATATGATTACCAATATCCCATCAAGGGAGTGGGAGAATCAAACCACAAACTGAATTCAGGGAATTCACTAAAAATAAAGGATGTACTATATGTACCAGGTTTGACTAAGAACCTACTCTCCATTTCATCTTTAGAAAAGAAAGGCTTTAGAGTTTCCTTTATAGATGGAAAAGTTCTTATGTGGGCTAAAGGAGAAACCTTAAATGAAGAAATCATCACTGGAAGTGAAGAAAATGGCTTGTATAAACTAAAGGGTCACTCAAAGGTTACCATGACCCATGACATTGAAAACTCATGTGAACTTTGGCATAGAATATTAGCTCACATCAACTACAAGGTGCTACCATACATATGCAAAGCGGTCATTAGTCTACCAGAACTCAAGGTTGACCATGAAGTCATATGCAATGGATGTGCACAAGGGAAGAACATCAAGAACCCTTTTTCGAAGAGAGACAACAAAGAAGAAGGAGTCCTAGAGCTCATTCATTCAGATGTATGTGTCCCAATGCCATCATCCTCCATTAGTGGGTATGTATATTATGTATCATTTATTGATGATTATTCTCGTAAGACCTGGGTATATTTTTTGAAATCTAAAGATGAAGTGTTCAACAAGTTCAAGGAATTCAAAGCCTTGATAGAGAATCTTTCTGAAAGAAAGATTAAGATACTCAGGTCAGATAATGGAGGAGAATATACCTCAAACAATTTTGTAATCTCTTGCAAAGATGTTGGGATCAAGAGGGAACTCACTACTCCCTATAATCCCCAACAAAATGGTGTAGTTGAATGAAAGAATAGAACGATAATGAAAGTTGTGAAGACTATGATCCATGATCAAGATCTTCCTGTGTGCTTATGGGCAGAAGCAGTAATGGCAGTTGTATATGTGTAGAACCAATTGTCCCATAGTGCACTTGGGCTCAAGCCTCGAAAGAGATGTTCACCGAAAAGAAGCCAGAGGTAAGCCATCTCAAAATATTTGGCTTCCCAATATTTATTCATATACTGAAAGAGAAGAGAAACAAGTTGGAATCTTTAGGAAAGAAGGGAATATTTGTGGGATACTGTGAGGTCTCCAAGGCCTTCAGAATCTATATACCAGGTCACCATCACATTGAGATCAGCAAGGATGTGACCTTTGATGAAGATGCAGTGTTCAAGAAATCAAGAAGATGTCATCTTGAAGAAGTATATGAAGAGGAACCCGTAATCCCCAGAACTGCAGTGAGGGAGGTTCCCAGAGCCACAGAACCAGTGAGGGAAGTCGTAACTTCCCCTAATGAGGAAATTCTAGAAGACCATGATATATTAGAATTTCAAGAACCTCCTCAGATGAGGATCATCCATAAAAGAAATCCATCTTGGGCTAGAGAGCTTATTCAAGATGGAGAGAAGTATGGTGTTCCCAAAGGAACTACGAGACAGGTGAAAAGACAAAATCCATTCTCCAGTTATACGACTTTGATGTGTGATCTTCTAGAGGAGGAGCCTACCTGCTTTGAAGAATCCATTCAAAGGAAAGAATGGGCATATGCCATGACAGAGGAATACCAATCCATAATAAAGAACGAAGTATGGGAAATAGTTCCCAGACTGAAGAGTAAAGATGTGGTATCCTCCAAATGGCTCTTCAAAATAAAACATGTTGCTGATGGAAGTAATGAGAAGTATAAAGAAAGATTTGTAGCTCGTGGATTTTCTCAAAAAAAAAGGCATTGACTATGAAGAGACATTTTCTCATGTAGCCAGATACACTTCGATCAGAAACATCATAGCCCTCGCAGTTAAGATGAAGTGGAAGTTGCACCAGATGGATGTAAAGACAGCTTTCCTAAATGGTTTCATCGAAGAGGAAGTGTATATAGAGAAACCTCAAGGATTTGAAGTTGAAGACAGGAAGTCTCATGTCTCCAGTTTGAAGAAAGCATTGTATGGATTGAAGAAAGATCCTAGAGCTTGGTATGGCCGAATAGATAGCTTTCTTATGAGTTTGGCCTTTACCAAGAGTAAAGAAGATTATAACCTCTACTTCAAGGTTATGAACGATGAGCCAGTATTATTACTGCTATATGTGGATGACTTATTCTTAACCGGAGAAGAAAATCTCATCACTGAATGTAAGAAGAGACTTGCCTCAGAATTTGAAATGAAATACCTTGGCCTAATGCATTATTTATTAGGTCTTGAGGTATGGCAGAGTCTAGAGAGGATATTCCTTAATCAAGGGAAGTATGCAGTCGAAATCCTGAAGAGATTCGACATGTTGGAATGCAAGTCCATGAATACACCCATGGAAGCGAAGCTGAAGCTATTGGTTGACACTTCGTGAGAATTAATTGATGCCACGTTGTATAGACAAATTATTGGATCGTTGATGTACCTGACGAACACCAGACCAGACATTTGTTTTACCATGAACACCTTGAGTTAGTTTCTAGTAGAACCCAGGCATGTTCACCTAGTGGCTGCAAAACATGTGATGAGGTACCTTAAGGGTACAATAGATCGTGGTCTCAACTATGACGGAGATCATGATTTCACATTGAGTGGATATACTGATGCAGATTGGGCAGGAAGTGTTTCTGGTAGGAAAATCACTTCAGTATGTTGTTTTAGTTTGGGATCAGCCATGATCTCATGGTAGAGTAGGAAGAAATCTAGCACAGCAGAAGTAGAATACATTGTTGCATGCTCTCAGCACAGCAAAAGAAGAATACATTGTTGCATGTTCTACCAGTTGTGAAGCTATATGGCTTCGAAAGTTGTTGACCGGTCTATTTGACCTAGAGATGAAAGCAACCATGATCCTGTGTGACAACCAGAGCTGCATAAAGATGACAGAGAATCATGTATTCCATGACAGGTCGAAGCATATAGATATTTGATATCATTACATCCGTGACATGGTACAGAGAGGAGCCTTAAAGCTCCAGTACGTTAGCATGGATGAACAGGTTTTTGATGTGTTGACCAAGCCTCTATCTCATGTAAAGTTTGAGCACTTTCGAGATAAGATTGTTATAGTTTGAAAGGACCTTCCTCGAAAGGGGGAGTAGTTGTTGTGATAAGACATCTCTTGCTTCCAGCTTTATTGCTGTGACATAAAGCAAGACGATGTGATGAGACTAGAAATGTGCTTCCGGCTTGACAGCTATGACGTAAAGCCAGTCTAGTATCCTTCTTCCAGCTTGATTGTTGTGATGTAAAGCAGGAAAAGTATCTTGCTTCCAGCTTTATTGCTGTGATGTAAAGCAATACGATGTGATGAGACTAGTACTATGCTTCCTAATTGATAGTTGTGACGTAAATCCAGTCTAGTATCTTGCTTCCAACCTAATAGTTGTGACGTAAAGCAAGACGATGTGATGAGACTAGTATTGTGATTTTGGCTTGACAGTTGTGACGTAAATCCAATCTAGTATCTTGCTTCTAGCTTAAGTGTTGTGACATAAAGAAAGATGTTGAAATGAGACTAGTACTATGTTTCCAGCTTGAGAAGCTGTGATGTAAAGCCATTCTAGTATCTTGCTTCCAACTTGATTGGTGTGACGTAAAGCAAGATGAGTATTGAGCTTCCATATTGACAGTTGTGGCGTAAAGCCAGTTCTGTATTATGATGATCCAACCTCGTGCTGTGATGATGATGATGTATCAGTTTTATACTAATACATATTGATGTAGATGATGATTGCATTCCTTTGAGAATGACGATGTTGCCGATGAAGAAAACTTCCGATGATTTATAGATATGCCAGTCAGTGTTCCAAGATGATATTGATGATGCTATCCTGTCACCCACTTGATGATGTTGATGATGACATCCTCTCTCTCTCACCTAATTCTATGGAAGAATACCCTTCTTGTTAAGGGGGAGTGTTGAAATAATGTAACTGCAAAGTGTATTCTTATTATTATTTGATATATTATTCATTGGATCAATCCCCATTGTGGATTGATCATGTCGGCTATTATAAAAGGACCAAATCCCCTTTTGTGGATTGCTCATAATGTAATTGTAATAGGCAAAAGAAGAAGTCATCCCCAGAATATAATAAAGGTGGTTATAACCACCCAGTTTGAGAAGTTCGCTCTGCCAGTGAAGAGACACTTCACATGTGCCAGATTTGTATAAATAAGGAGGCTAGTGCCTCACTTAGACACACACCTCACTTTCTCATTGAGAGACAAGTTTCGGAATTGCAGTTGGAGAAGAGAGAGAGAGAGAGGTGCATCTTTGGGAGAGGATCTTCTGTATTGGCTTGAGTTGTATCTTGGCATTGTATTGGCTATCTATAATAAGGAAGTTTTGTTGGGTTTTCTTCCCCTAGAGGGTTTCCCAAGATAAATGTTTTGTCTCTTGTGACTGTGTATTTATCAGTGATCTTGTGTTATGCTATTGTTATCTATTGAAATGCAAAGAACTATAATAATGGCTTAAACATTAACATGATGTGTCTTATCCCATTTGAGGACCAACTCACCAACCTGAAAGTATTTTTCGCCAGCAGAATTTTTATCAAACCAATCTTTAATAGTCTTTTGGTGAGCTTCAAATTCATTTTTTTCTTTGGCACAGTTCTATCCTACATTTAACAAAGTATTGATGCATATTTGGATGATAGGACACTCTCCTTTACATGACTATTGTGTAAGCTAAAGGGAAGGGAGATAGATATTTGAAGGAAGGATGGCCTCTTTCTCGTAAGAAAGAAAGTAAGGAGAGGTCCCTATGGATGCTTTGGGATTAACATGGTTATCCCAAAGGGAATTGGGTATTGCATTATTCCAATTCCTCTAATGGTCAAATACAATTTTTTAAAGGATGTAGATCATATTCTTGTTTATGGATTCAGCCAGGCCATTGCCTTGGGGTTAATATTTGGTTGCATACTTTAAAGTGATCCCCTTTTCTAAAGAAAACTCAGTCAATTTCAGAAATGAGAGATATGTAGCATTATCAAATACAAGAGTGTTAGGTACTATAAACCTAGTCATGATGTGATGCTCAAGAAAATTCATTATCACTTCATAATTTACCTTGGTTAATGGTACTACTTCCGTCCAGTAGGTAAAATAATTAGTGGTAGTCATAATATAATTGTGTTGTTTAGATGAGTGAGGGTTGATCTCATTGATTATGTCCATCCCCCATTGTTTGAAAGGCTCTTTGACTGAAAACAGTTGAAGTGGATTAATTTCCCTTCTCTCTCTTCTGGTTGACTTTTGGAAAATGTCGCGGCTCTGAGAGTAGGCATCATCATCATTGAATACTATTGGCCAATAGTACCCAGCTCTTAATATATTATGAGCTATTGTATCTCTTGGAAAATGGCATCCACCTGGTCCATCATGCATATCTTTGAGAACCTTGTCAATGTCTTGCTTCTCAAGACATAGGAGCATAAGTCCACCATAATTCTTCCTAAACAATATACCATGAACCAGTTGATATTGTGCAAACTTCATCCTGAGCGCTTTTCTTTGTTTGGAATTGATATCATCAGGAGTGGTGCCATGCTCAATATAGTATTTAGGATCATTGTACCATGAATTCTCAATTGATAGAATATAAGGGGCTTGTTGTGTGTAGAGGGTTGGTTCCTCTTTCCATCCATCTTCTTCTTGATCTTTTGAATCTGTGAATCGGGTTGCTAACTTCTTTAATGATGATTATTGGTTTGAATTCAAGGTCATACTCATGTAAATAAGTCATCCAATTACCTCGTCTCTCACCCATTTCCCTTTGCATAAAGAGAGATCTTACCTCCAGGTGAGGGATGATCACCTTAGTGTTTTTTTTTAATACATAATGCTTGAACGGTTTGATATCCTTGTGGACAACAAAAGATTGTTTGTCTATTGGTGGATAATCCAATTCATTGCCTTGGATTCCAATTCTCATAAATTCTATGGGGCACTCATTCTTTTGGTGGTCCTTCTGAATAAGCATTGTTGTAAGATAATGGTCAGGAGCGAAAGTATACAACAAGAAGTCTTTAGTAATCAATACTTTGAAGGGTAGGTGTAGTCACTATGGATGACTTGATATTTTCAAAGGCTTCTTTTTCAATAGATGTCCACTTGAATTGAACATCTTTATTTATCATATGTTGAAGGGGTTTAACAATTTTGGAAAAATTTGGAATGAATCTTCTCACAAAATTGATTTTCCCAAAAAAGGACTGCATGGACCTTTTGTCGTGTGGAGGTGGGATCTGCATAATTTCTTTGGTTCATTCTGGATCAATAGAAATCCCATCCTTGGAAATAATATGTCCCAATAATTTTCCTTCTGAAACAACAAAAATGATTTTCTTTGGGTTTAGAGAAATACCATATTTTCTACATCTTTTAAAAATATGCTTAAGATGCTTGGGGTGATCATCTCTTTGTTATGAATAAACTATGACATCATCAAGTTAGATCACCATGCTATGACTGATTAGGCATTTAAAATCTATATACATCTCCCTCTGAAAGGTAGCACTAGCATTGATTAGACCAAAGGGTTTTCGGCGATATGCAAATGTTCCCCACTTTGTTCTAAAATCGGTCTTTAATCGGTCTAGCTCTGCTACGAGAACCTGATTGTAACCAAAAAACTCGTCTAAAAGAGAGAACATTTCAAAAACAGAGACAAGTTGTAGGATTTTCTCCATGGAGGGAATTGGATAATTGTTATTTTCAGAAGCTTGATTTAAATTTTGAAAATATACGTAAAGTATGATCTCCCCTGATTTATTCCTGGCGGGTACTAGATTACACACCCAAGTGGAATGGTGAACTTTAAAGATGATCTATGCGTCTAGCAATTTATTCAATTCCTTCTAAATGAGTGGTTCAAGAGTCATATGTATTTTCCTTAACTTATGTTGAAATGATTTGACACCTTCTTTGATAGGAATCACGTGTTGAATAATACGAGGGTCCTATGTCTTCAAATATTCATATGTCTAGTAAAATACATCACAATATCTTTTAAACAACTGCGTGAATATATGTTTTTCCATGTCTAAATAAAAAGTGCCCAGATTGATGTATTTGGGTTGTTCAAGGGTCCCTAGATTCACTAGAAAATACATCATAGTAGAACTATTTTCTTTGGATTCATGGGATTTATGAACTTGGTCTATAGATCAAACAAATTTTCAAGTGATAACACCTTCCTCGAGATGCAATTATCTTTTAATTTACTTGATTCATCATGGTAGTCCCAAAGATCTTATTCATGTGATTCATCATCTACCACCGAGTCCCAGAACATTTCAGATCTGGTAAGGAAATTTATGATCTGAGTATCATTATCGAATACCCTCCAGTTCATGACATTGTCCGGTATAGAAGGCCCAAAAATGATTTCAACAGAAAAAATCGTTATTAAGGGGCATGAATCTAGATGTTGCATTTGCCAAAGTATCTACAACAAAATTTTGATGACAAGGTATAGATGTAATATTAAATGATTCAAAGGAATAGAGAAAGTTATATACCTCTTGTTGGTAACTTTTTAAGTGAGGAGACAGGAAGTGAATAGTGTTTCTTACCTGTCAGACAATTATCTTTGAATCACCAAACAATCGAAGGAATTTTACCTTAAAGCCGATGGTTCCTGTTAGGCCTTGGACCAAGGCTTCGTATTCAACAATATTGTTGGTGCATTCAAATTATAAACAACACGATATGACAGTATTACATTATTTTGGATTGATAATTTTTCATCCTACCTCGACTCCATCCTGAGATCTGGAGCCACCAAAGAACATTGCCCACATGTTAGTGTGTATATTTGAGTTAGTTATGCAAAATCCATGTATTTTTAATATAGTATAAAAATTATCATCAGTCTGAGTGATTGAAGGAGTTTGGATTGTGTGTCTATTTGAATTGGATATGGTTGTGCTTCATAGCAACCATGGTTAGTCTCTAAAGAACAATTACCCAAAACAATATGGGAAAAGTTGATGGGTTCATTCTTACCTTCGAGTTCTATTACCGTATGCTTCATATGAGCCTCATTGTTCACCCAGATATGATTTGGATTACCTTTATATGGGAGCCACAAGTGGGACCAATCTATAGAGAAATAAATTTGAAGTTTAGCAGACCAGTCCCTGCTCAACAGTAAACCATAACTTTCTAGAATGTCAACAACAATGATATCAACAACTTGATGAAATATAGGATCAGATGACAACCTAATATATCAGAGATAACCTCCCTAACCCCTCATGTAGATAGAACAATATATTTTCCATGTAATAAAGGTCAACATTAGTTAATAAGGCCTATTTAATAAATGTGAACAAGTCAATGTAAGAAGACCTAATAGAAGCTTCTGCTTCTAGAAAGATATTCCTCTAGAATGTTTTTTAGAAGATAGAATTACTATAAATAATAATAGGATGCATGAGAAATATTTTTCTTGATATTTATTGTATTAGATATCTGATATGTTGGACGATGCTCCCTCAAAAAGGAAATTGAAGATTGCTTTCTTTCAATAAAAGTATTATTGTTGGTATTTTTATTCTCAATAGTTTACTATTCCATTGGTATTTCTTGAATGTTTTTGTTTTTGCATATCACATTATTGTTGGTACCTTACAAGTATTGTCGGTGTATTTAAAGCACAGAGAATTGTCGTTCAACGGGTAAACTGTGGTGGGGAAGACTACATGCAGGAAATATAAACAGTTTCACAGAGTTTCCTAGAAACAAAAAGTTTCACTTTGTTGGAAACCTCTATAACCCCTATTGGTACCCCTCGATTAGTACCACATTAGACAGAATTTGTACATGGCCATCACTCCCATGTACCAACAGGTATATCGAGAGTCCCCTAGGTCTCCTAAAATCGACGCTAGATCAATCAATTGATCGTCTGACTACTATAGTGCCACTAAGAACAACACTCATGAAGATACTCTCTAGTACTTGGGTAATCGGGTAGTATGGCTAATAGTATGCTCAAGCCTCCTTAGTTGGTGTCGTGAGATATTGGGTTGAGTATTTTTTGACCCCACACCTATATCAGAGAGTTATAGCACAGGGAAAACCCGTGTCCCTAGACACCCTGAAAACCCTTACCTAGGGGGAGCATACCATACAAGGAACAGAAAGGATATTTTGGTAGTGTAACCTTTCCTCCTGCATTCTAATTGAAAAATTATTACACATGTTTTTGTGTTAATAATTTGGGAATTTTGAAACTGTAATATTATCCAGGTCGGAGTATAACTCTGTAGGAGTAAAAACACAAGTTTGGGTCCTGCCCGCACTCTTATTTGAGACCTATCCCATTGGATTCCCCTTGTTGCCCTGATCATTGTGATATTATCATTTTTAACCATTTTTTTACCATATGGACCCATACCCTTCATGGAACCCTTATTTCCCACTTATCCAATTAGATTCATGTATTTTCCTTGATTGTAGTGGTATATATCATGTATCTTCTCTTTTGGACCCACTCCTCCCCTCATGGCTCCCACTCTCCAAGAAGAAACCAATCAGAAACTAAATAATGACATTAATTCCATTTGGGCCAAAGTCAACAATGACATGATTGTCATCCATGCCAAAGTGGACCTCATTCGGGACCAAATCAATAGCCAAATGGACCAACTCCACTCCGCTCTCCAATAATTCATGAGCCAATCCTAGGGTCCTTCCTCCTCTATCCCATACCCCCAATTAGAAGGTGTTGTTTCTTCCATTCCTCTGAACTTTCATTCCTATCATGACCCTTGTCTTCTCAGAGTTGAGGTGAACAAACTTGATGGCTCAGATCCAACAACCCGGGTCACTCATGGAACATTATTTTTCCCTGCATGGTATTATTGATGACTTGACCTTGCTTCATTATGGTGTTCTCTATTTGGATCTGAAATGACGGAAATGGTGGTAATGGTTTTGAAATGCACGCCAAGGGTATGTTGCTTGGACATAATTTTTTGTTGAGTTTTATGAATTCTTTGACACATACACCCATCATTTAAGTCGTCTGACCAAGTTGAAATAGTCTAGAATAGTGGAATATTATATCTCTTCCTTTGAGCACTTGGATTTTTGCATGAAGGGTATGACTCATTCCTTCTTCTGGAAATTCTTTATCAGTGGCCTCAAGGATGAAATCCAATCCCAGTTCCTCATGGATCACCCCTAAAATTGGTTGGAAGAAAATAAACACATCAATGAGACACAATAGGTCATATTTACCCAGAACAAGAAAAAAAATGTATTCCCCATCCTAGGCCCCCCAGTCCTACCCCTCCATCCACTCCTCTCAAGGTCCAAAAATTAACACAAGAAGAAATGGATGAACACCAACTCAAGGGTCTTTGTTATAATTGTGATGAGAAATACTTTCTTGGGCACAAGTGTAAAGAAAAGAAACTTGTTATGGCCATTTAGGAGGATGTTGAAGATGTTGAGGTTTCACCTGAGGTAGTGCTACCCCAAGCAGATGATATTACGTCGCCCTCTGATCCTCCTGAAGTTGAACCACTGATTTCATTGAATTCTCTCACTAGTTTTTTTGCTCCCCAAACCATCAAGTTAATTGGTTACATTAAGCACAGGAAAATCATCATCCTAGTTGACAGTGGCAGCACTCATAATTTCATTCATTGTTGTCTTGCCCAATAAATAAATCGATATATCCGTACTGTCAACAATTTTCAAATCACGATTGTGAATGGTGGTTCCAAGAAATGTGGGGGGGGTTGTGAAAATGTGCACCTACAAATTCGTCTGTATAAATTTAAATCTCACATGTTTTCTATTGACATGGGTAGTTGTGACATTGTGCTTTGTGTTTAATGGCTACGCACTATGGGAACAATAACCATGGATTTTAAGGATTTAACCATGCAATTTCAAGAGGAAGGAAAATGATATAAATTCCAAGGCATTATAGAAGGCTCATTGAAAATCATCAGTTCCCATTGCATGGAAAAGTTACTCAAAAAAGGTCATTTTGGCATCGTTTCCCAACTCCATTACGTTCAAGTAGTTGAGACACCCTCGATGCACCTCAATCTTCAATTTATCATTTCCCAGCATCACACTATTTTCCAAACTCCCCAAGGCATTCCCCCCTCCTACGGAGACCATGACCATTCCATTCCTTTAATCCCGAGAAGTCTTTGTCCTAATGTTTTCCCTTATCATCATCCCTTTTCTCAAAAAAATGAAATTGAGAAAATTGTCCATGAATTGCTAGAAGCGGAAGTTATATGTCCTAGTACCATCCTCTATTATTCACCTATAGTCATGGTCCTCAGAAAGGAAGGCACTTGGCACATGTGTCTTGAATTTTGTGCCCTCAACAAACTTACCATCAAGGACAAATTTCCCATTCCTATCATAGATGACCTTCTGGATGAACTTACTGGGGCATAATGCTTTGATAAACTTGACCTATGTTCTAGCTATCACCATATACATATGAAAGAGGAAGGCATTCCCAAGACTACATTTTTCACTCATGAGGGACACTATGAGTTTTTGGTTATTCCCTTTGGTCTCTAGAACTCCCCTTCCACTTTTCAAAGTCTCATGAATCATGTTTTTCACCCTTTCCTCTGTCACTTTGTGTTAGTTTTGTTTGATGATATTATTATCTATAGTAAAACATGGATAGCTCATCTCAACAATGTGGATTAAGTTCTAGATATCCTCTCCAAGAACAAACTTTTCCTCAAACATTCTAAAGGTTCTTTTGGCATCTCTAAAGTTGAGTACATGGGTCATATTGTTGGCAAGGATGGTGTAAGGGTGGATCCTAAGAAAATTGAAGCTATGCAAAATTGGCCTCACCCTAAAAATCTTAAAATATTACATGGTTTCATGGGTTTAACATGTTATTATCGCAAGGTTGTTTAGAATTATGGCTCCCCTAATATCTCTCCTTAAAAATTGTGGCTCCCCTAATATCTCTCCTTAAAAAGAATGATTTTAGTTGGACTCCAGTAGCTAACCAATCCTTCCAAGTCTTGAAAGAAGCTATGTGCACTACTCTTATATTGGCCCTCCCTAACTTCACCAAGACCTTTGTTCTGGAATGTGATGCATTTGAGAGAGGAATCGGGGTAGTCCTCATGCAAGATGGATGACCTTTGGATTTCACTAGCAAACAGTTCTCAAAGAAAAATTTGGGATAATCGATCTATGAAAAGGAAATGTTGGCTATTTTGAATGTAGTGGATCTATGGTGCCCTTATCTATTGGGACAATGCTTACAAATTAAAACAGACCATCAAATCCTCAAGTACTTCCTGGAAAAATGAATTTCATCCCCAGAGAAACAAAAATGGGTGACCAAGTTGTTTGGATATGATTATGAGATCATTTACAAAAATGGCAAAGAAAATGTGGTGGTTGATGATCTTTCCAGGAAACATGAAGAAGAAGGGTGCCTCTTTTCACTCTCATTCATTATCGCAGAATGGATTCCGGTTGTTCACCATGAATGGTTACAAGACCCCAAAATTTCCAACCTAATCCAAAAACTGCAACAGGATCCACAAGTTGCTCCAAGGTTGATCTAGAATATTTCCACCAATGTGACTTATTAAAGAATTGTATTAAATGAGCATAAAATGAAGTGCACCATAAAGAAGGGAAAGCTCAAATGAAGAGACATGAGCATCAAATATGAACACAAAAAACTTGATAAGGAATTATGTCCCTGATGGACTACATCTCTCGGTCCTGCTCTCAAATGGGTAGGCCATTTTATTAACTCAACAAAAGAATTTGGCAAAATACATAAGTATACCTCATTCTAGAATTAAGCTACAGAAGTTTTTCTCAAATCATAAAACAGACAACACCATTTAATTTGTGGCGTTGAATTACAAAAAAATGATTGTCTCCACGCCTCAATCTGACTCTGGCACTTCCAGGCCCATGATAAATCTTGTCTCGGTTTTCATGCATGTAACTTACAATTAATCCTTTGTCTTTGCCTCATAAACTGTGCTCGGTTGTACTGTCGAGCGCTCTCCTCCAGCACTGGAAAAAGTCGGTTTAAAATATAAAACTTTGGCGGATGGAACAAGGAGGCCATTAGTCAAACCGGTGGGTGGAGTTTGACTTAAGGAGTTTGTTCCAGAGGCTCGGGGTTTGAATCCTCTGGACCCCCCTTTTGGTATGTTTGTTTGAACAATGATTTGAAATGGTGGGGGGGACCATCAGACCAGCCGCCAGTTTCATCCCACCCCTGTCTTTCGGTGCTTGTACCATATATATATATATATATATATATATATATATATATATAATCATTGCAATTTTCCAGTCGTCGTCCAGTCCGATCGCTAGTTTCGGCAGCCAGTCATTTTTTTCAACCATTCGGAACTTAGCCCTCATTAGGAAAATTGTGGGTGCCATGTGGAGCCTTTCTATTGGTCCATGTGGCATCTTCTGATTGGCTGCCTGATACAGTCAATTTTCCATGTGGCATTAATGTCACCTGCCATGTGTCAGTCTATTGTTGAACCACGTGGTGGCCCTTGGGTGGTGCCACATGGCAACTTTACATTGGTCCACTTGGTGCCCTGAAACTGCCAAATCCTCCTAACATGTGGTAGCATGTGGAACTGCCACATGGCATGCTGACATCAGCACTACATCTTGCTAACATCACCCTATCTAGAAAACTATTGACGTCATGTTGGCATTAGCAGTACAGATGTTGATGTGTCCCCTGGTTGACTTGACCTCGTTGACCAAAGTTTGATTGGCCATATCTTTTGATTTGTAACTCTGTTTGACAAGACGTTTACGCCGTTGGAAAGCTTGTGATGTGCTCTTCGCGATGATGCCAATTTTTTTGAGCTCTAAGGAATTTGAATGTTTTCCTTTTCTCGACCTGCTGAGGCTATTCTGAGCTTCTTGGGGAACTTCTAAGAATTCTGAGTTATCCTTAGGCCTCCCTAGATCCCTTCGGATCAATCCTTCCCACTGAGATATTTTTGGACCACCAAAAGATTTCATCAATCAATAGGTAAGTAAGGGAAGAGTTCCCTCACTTTGTCTTTCTCTATCTACTTTGTCTTGCTTGGATGTGTGCCCTTCAATCCCACTCAAAGATAATCGACATCACCCCTACGTGAAGTCCTCATCCTTCTTTCTAGGATGATATCTTCCTTCAAATCATCCAAGTACTCAGGAGAAAAATCATCAACCGAGGGCAGTGAAACTTTCTCACCTTGATCCATGATCATGGGAGGATAAAAAAGTTTCAATTTTTCCACATTTACAACTAAGTAAATCTTCATATAAGGTGGAAGATCTAGACGAAAATAATTGGTGTCTCTTTTCTCCAAAATAGTGAAGGGTCCATATCAGATAGGCTTGAGTTTCTTACCTTCACCCTTTAACTGTTCCTTGTTGATGTGAAGCCATACTTGGTCTCCAACCTGAAACTGATGATCAACTATGTGCTTGTCATGTTGAGCCTTATACTATTCTTCACTTTTATCCAACTGTTCCATGACTGCTTGGTGCAATTGTTGGATCCGTTGAATGAACTTGCGGGCCTTCTCTTTATTTATTTCTTTTTTTGAATCGATATTTTTTCCATACATCAAGTCCAAAGGGACCTTAGTAAAGTATCCCAAACATGTCTCAAATGGAAAAAAATGAGTGGAGGATTGTAAGTCTCGATTGTAAGCATGTTGAATATAGGGTATCTGGTCATCCCGCAACTTGGGATGTTTACTGAAGTAGCCTCGAAGGAAATGTACCATTGTTTGGTTAACAACCTTTGTTTGGCCATCAGTCTGTGGATGAAAATTCATACTCCTGTTTAAATTGGTGTCCATCATTCTCCACAAACTCATCCAAAACTCTCCAAGGAATCGAGTATCTTGATCCGAGATAATGGACATGGGCAACCAAAAGTGGACCCAAACATACTGAAAGAAGACATTAGTAGTTTGCTCAACAGTGACCATATTTTTACATGGCATCAAGATACACATATTCCTAAACCTATCCACTACTACATACAAGTATTCATGACCCCTTTTCGACATAGTAAACCCCCTACAAAGTCCATGGAAATACTTTCCCATGGATGAGACGGAAAAGGAAGTGGTGAGTACAGCCCCAATTTTCTATTAGTGGGATTACAAGTAGAGCACATCACACACCCCTTTACATACTTGGTTACAATTTCTTTCAACTGAGGCCAGTAAAAAAACCTTTTCAGATGAGCCATTGTTTTTCCTACCCCAAAATGCCTAGACACAAGAGAATTGTGAGCTTATTGTATTACATGGACTCATTCATTTTTAGGAATACATAGCTTTCCAATATGGTAGAATAAGTTATCCTACAAACGATATCTCTCCACATGTGCACCATGGGTTAGCTTCTCAAATACATCCTTAAAATCTTCATCAACAACATATTGTTCAACATAGCTACCATGAGGTAAAGAAGCATTCTTCAAAACAATAGAAGCAGCAATAGGAGGTATAGAAAGCATATAATCTACTTTGTTACTTGTACCCTTTTTATACTTGATTACCAAATGGAATTGTTGAAGAAAACCCATCCACCTGTAATGTTGAGATTGTTGCAGCTTGGTTTGTGCTTGGAGATACTATAAGGGTTGGTGATCTGTATAAATGATTGTTTCCTTCCTTAACAAGTAATGCTTCCATTTAGTCACACTTTGAACTAATGCATACAACTATTTATCATCTGTAGGATAGTTAATAACAGCTTGATTAAAATTTTCAGAGGGGTAACAGATAGGCTTATGATATTGCATCAATACTGCACCCATGGTGTATTCACCGGCATATGTCTCAATCTCAAATGGTTGTTGAAGTTTGACAATGATAATATTGGTGTTGTATTGATCCTTTCCTTCAAAGTGTCGAAGTCCTTTTGTTTCTTTCCTCCCCACTGAAAAGTGTTCTTCACACTGGTCAAGGCATGCAAAGGAGCTACAATAAAAGAGAAGTTTGAAATGAATCTCCTCCGGTACTAGACTGCACCCAAGAAGCTTTGCATTTCGGTTACATTTTTGGGCTTAGGCCAATTTACAATTACATCAATTTTGGAAGGATCAATTTTCAATTGTCCTCCTCCTACAATATGACCTAAGTACACTGGTGCAGTCTTTCCAAACTCACATTTGGACAATTTTACATATAAATTTTCCCTTCGCAAAGTATCCAATACTTTATTTACATGTCATACATGTTCATCCCAAGTCCCACTAAATATAATAATGTCATCTAAATACACAATTACAAAGTCATCTAAGAATGGCCTGAATACATCATTCATTACACGCATGAAGGTTGTTGGGGCATTACAAATCCCAAAAGGCATAACTAACCACTAAAATAGACCCTGTTTGGTTTTAAAGGTAGTTTCCATGCATCTTATTCTGCAACCCTAATCTGATGGTAGCCACTACACAAATCCAACTTAGTGAAATAAATAGAATTATTTAATTGAACAAGTAAATCATCTATATGAGGAAGAGGGTACCAATTTTTCACCATGATTTTGTTTAAGGCTCGATAATCGACACACATTCGCCATGTGCCATCCTTCTTTGGCACCATCACAATCGGAGAACCACAAGGAGATGAGTTGGGCCTGAAGACCCTTCAATCCAACAATTCATGTACTTGTTTCTTGATCTATGTCATCTCTACAACCGACATCATGTACATGCCCACATTAGGAAGGGGAGAATCATGTTGAAGATGTATTTCATGTTGGATTTCCCTCTTAGGAGGTAATCCATCTGGTTCCTGAAAGACCTCATCATAATTCGAAACAATATCAATTATTTTTTTCTTATGGGAAGGATCACATCCTTGGAAGGCATGGGATATTCCAACATCCTTTTCTCTTACAACCATGAGTATATATCTCGTATTAGTGTTTATGAGTCTTTTCATTTGTACTTCACTAAAAAGTGTTGTATTAACCTTCATGTTGTGGGATCATAAACAATATATTCCACTCCTCCTTTAGTAAGGTGATATTTGTTCTCATGACAAGAGAAGACTGCTTTTCTATCATAAATATATGGACTCCCCAACACTATTCCACATATATCAAGTGAAACAACATCTGAATCAACTTAATCAACCAATTTTGAAGCAATATCAAATCTAACCCTGCATTGCTTGGTGACATTAAGTTTTTCTTTGTCGCATACCCAACCAAGAGGATAAGGCTTTGGATGTGATTTTGTTTTAAGACCCAATTTTTTGACAAGTGTCTCAGATATTAAGTTAACTTGTGAACCCGGATCAAACAAAGTATCAATCTTAGTATGCTTAGATACAACCCTTATGTGAAATAATTCATTCCTCTTACTTTCATCATCATCCGATTCATTAGTGGAACTTGAACTAGCATGAAGGGAATATTTACCTTGTACTCCAACTGTTGTGATATTCTCCTCATCTCCTGAATCAGAACCAAGATCTTGTTGCACTATAGCAATGGTCTTTATCTTCCTACGTTGGTCTCTTCTTCAGATGTAGTTTCCAATAGTGCTCATCATCATGTCCATCTTTCTTGCAATGAGTGCAAGATGGCTTTCCTTCTCCCTTCTTTGTGGTGGCGGTCTTTTTGTCCTTTCCTTTAAACTTTCTTTTAAATTGATTATGTGGGAACTTGGAAGGCTTCTTTGTGGGATCTTCTTGAATATTATTTCCTTTGTTTTCAAGGTGAGTGGATTGCACACAAACTTCATCAAGACTGGTGGGGTTAAACAATAGTAAAGTATGACGAATATAAATGTGAAGTGTGCCAATATACTTAATTAAAGTTTCATAAGAATCTAAAGGAATTTTTAGTGCAAGTGCTTTCTTCCTATATTATTTCATGGAACTTTGTAATGTTTGACCTTTACTTTGTCTTAAATTTTGCCATTCCATATTGCTTTATGTAAATAACCCAATGGATAAAATTGCTTCCTTATTGTTGATTTAAATTCCGACCATGAGGAAAGAATATTACCACACTTACTTATGTCCTGAAGATTTCTCTCCCACCATACAAGAGAAGTGCCTTCCAACCAAAGAGAGGCCAATTGCACTTTCAATTCCTTTTCATCAATTTGTTGTACACGACAATATACTTCAACCTATTGGATCCAATTATCTAGATTTTCAGGATTAGCATCTCCATTAAACATAGGTAAAGAAAACTTTACATCAAGCTTTAATAATGGTTTCTTAAAAGAGGCTTTATGACTAGCATTAAAATGATGAGAATGACGAGAGGAAGAAGAGCTAGAACTCGATGGTGAATTTGGAGGATCGGGGGGGTCTCCTCCAGCCTCTTGATTCACTGAAGCATTATCATCTGCATGTGCTTCCTTTTTCTTTCCTTTCTTCTTCATCCTCTCCTTGTAGTCTCCATACATTCGCTCGACCATTTATGACATGCGATAGAAGACCATATGGAATGTTTTCTCATGTTCATCACACTTGTCCTCTTTGGTCATTTTCTTCCCTTGGGATGCACGACCAATATCTGGGTTGAAATTCTTAAGTGTTCCTTCACCATGTTTATGCTTGTCCCTAGTAAGCATTCACACTCAACAATTCAAGTCAAATATGGTTGCTATGATACTAACATGATATTGGATCTTTCCATCGATGTGGCTTATTGAATAATTGTATTAAATGAGCATAAAATGAAGTGCAGCATAAAGAAGGAAAAGCTCAAATGAAGAGACATAAGCATCAAATCTGTACACAAAAAAATTGATAATGGAGTTCGTCCCTGATGGACTACATCTCTAGGTCCTGCTCTCAAATGGGTAAGCCTTTTTATTAACTCAACAAAATAATTTGGCAAAATACATAAGTATACCTCATTCTGGAATTAAGATGTAGAATTTTTTCTTAGATCAGAAAACAATTAGTACCATTGAATTCATGGCATCGAATTACCCAAAAATGACTGTTTCCACGCCTCAATCTGACTCTGGCACTTCCATGCCCAGGAGAAATATTGTCTTGGATTTCATGACTACAACATGTAATTAATCCTTTGTATTTACCTCATAAATAGTGCTCGATCGTACAGTCGAGCGCCCTCCTCCAACACTGGAAAAATTCGGTTTAAAATATAAAACTTCGGTGGATGAAATAAGGAGGTCGTTAGGCCAACCGGTGGGAGGAGGTGGAATTAAGGCATTTGTTCTGGAGGTCTGGGGTTTGAATCCTATGGACCCCCCTTTTGGTATGTTTGTTTGAACAAAGATTTGAAATGGTGAGGGGACCGTCGGACTGGTTGTTGGTTCTGGCGTCGCCCGGTCGGCCAACCCATGTCTTACGGCGCTCATACCATATATATATATATATATATATATATATATAACCATTGCAATTTTCTAGCCGTCGGTCAGTCCGGTCACCGGTTCCAACGCTGACCAGTGCGACGGTCAACTGCTTTTTTTCAACCGTTTGGAACTTATCCCTCATTGGGAAAACTGTGGGTGCCACGTGGTGCTTTTCAATTGGTCCATGTGGCACCCTCCAATTGGATTCTCGATATAGTCAGTTGCCCATGTGGTGCTAACATCACCTTCCATGTGTTGGTCTATTGTTGATCCACGTAGAGGCCCTTGGGTGGTGCCATGTGGCAACTTTCCATTGGCCCACTTGGCACCCTGAAATTGCCAAATCTACTTGACACGTGGTAGCCTATGGGACTGCCATGTGGCATGCTAACATCAGCACTACATCATGTTGACATCACCCTGTCCAGTTAGTTGTTGACATCATTTTGATGTCAGCAGTATGGATGTTGATGTGTCCCCTGGTTGACTTGACCTAGTTGACCAAACTTTGACTGGCCATATCTTTCGATATGTAACTCTGTTTGATGAGTCATTTACGTCATTGCAAATATTATGAAGCTCTCTTCGCGAAGATTCCAATTTTGTTGAGTTTTGAGGACTTTGAATTTTTTCCTTTTCTCCACCTATTGAGGCTATTCTAAGATTTCTGAGGAACTTCTGAGAATTCTGAGTTATCCTTAGGCCTCCCTAGATCCCTTCGGATCAAAGGTACTCTTGGCAGAATGAAGAGTTTCGCCATAAAGGTTGCATGTATTTAAGAAAACATTCGTCCCTTAAATCCACGGTGCTCTTTGAGTTTCATGATTCACCTAAAACTAGGCATTCAGGTTTTCCCAAAACTTATAAGCAGGTCAAACATTCTTTCTTCTGGGACGGTATGAAACAGGACATCCGTGCCTTTGTGGTTGAATGTGATACTTGTCAATGCAATAAGGGAAATACTGTCAAAACTCCTGACACACTCCAACCACTTCTGATTCCACCTACTATTTAGATGGATATTTCTATGGATTTCATTGTTGGCTTACCCAAATTAGGCAATAATAAAGTGATCATGGTGGTAGCGGATCATCTTTCCAAGTATGTTCATTTATGTTCTCTTCAACACCCATTCACCGCATCCAGGGTGGTTCAATTTTTCATGGATAATGTTGGCCCTTGGTCATGTATTAAGGAAGAAAGAAAATACTAAAGAAGAAGAAAGACAAAGTATGAAGAGCGTGTAAGGCACACAAACCGAGGAGGGGTCGAAGTGGTTAAAGAAGCAGAAAACAAGGAGTGAGGTAAAGGAAAAGTGAGTCGTTAAAATAGAAGATCAAGGAAGACAAAGCAGCAAGGAAGATGAATCATGGATAGGTCAACAAGCGGAAGAAGACACTCATAGGTGCTTTGGAGCACCTCGTGGAGAAGAAGGAAGAACAGGTTGGCGAAGTCCCTAAAAGGCGGGTTTTGGTACCTAGGGTTTTGGTATCTAGGATTTTTGCACTTGGACTTTGGTCTAGGGTTTCTAAGAGTCATAGAAGGATAAATAGAGGTCTAGAATATTTGAGAGGGGGTTGTTGATATAGATATATTGAGTTGTCAAAGTGTATGTCTTAGAACATTATTGTATTTTGGATCTTTAGCTGGGTGCGAAGATCTACCCTACAGTTGGGTGCGCATGGAGGGAACTGAAAGAGGAAGAGAGAGAAGGATTTACAGCTGAGTGCTCAGATAGAACTGTGTATTTTTCATCTATTTTATCAATAAACACAGTTCTATATACGTATCCCTAGGGAGAGGGTGAACCACGTAAATTTTGTTGTTCTATGTGATTGATGATGTGTTATGTGTTATCTATTATATTGTTATTGCATTGTTGTTTTCCCTACTAAATATAAGAACATAACTAACTTCGCAAAGTTAAGCATAATATTGTTAAGAATCTTTAGGTTATCTGGCGTTGTTATTTAGGAATCATCTTGCACTTCCTCTGGTTGTAGACACCTGTGTCATGCAGCACCCCCTATTACTACTTCGGGTGAGACTTCATCTACTTCGAAGGTGTTGCCAAAAGGGGCAGTAGTTAGGATTTGTTGGTGTGATGTTAGAGTTGAACCCTGGGTCTTCCCATGTTCCAACAAATGGTTCTATTGTCAGGACTGGGATTATTGGCCCTTGGTTATGGAAGCAAGTGAAGATCAAGGAAGAAAAGGGAAAACGTGAACTGCGCAGAAGACACAGTGACTGTTACTGGGTCGAAGTGAGCAAAATAGTATAAAATATGGAGAAAAGTAAGAGAAAGCAAGACGTTGGACAAAGAGATTGAGGATGACATATCAACAAGGAATATGGATCGTGGACAACTCAGAAAGAGAAAAAATCCACTATTGGATGCTTTGGAGCACCGCGTGAGAAGAAAGGAAAGACAGGTTGGTGAAGCCCTGAAAACGTGGGTCAAGTTGACCTAGGGTTTTAGACACCTAGGTTTTTGGTATCTAGGGTTTTGACACTTAGGTTTTAGCCTAAAGGTGTCCGAGAACTATTGTAATGTATAAATAGAGGTCTAAAGGACCTGGGATGGGTTGTTGTTGTTGGTGTTATGGATGTTGTTGTTATCTTTGTTATCATGTGATCGAGTGAGGATTATTGCGTGAGAGAGAAGTTTTGAGTGTAGAGCCTTTTGGTATTGTAAGATCTTCATTTGGGTGTGAAGATCAACCCTACAGCTGGGTGCACAGGGAGGGGAGAGATAAAGAGCAGGAGAAAGAAGATTTTCTAGCTAAGAGCACAGACAAGAACTGTATTCTTCATCTTAATATATTATAAAGCATAGTTATGTGGATGTAGCCCTAGAGAGAGGGTGAACCACGTATTTCTAGTGTCATGTGTGATTGATGTTGAGTTCTTTTCCATTTTCTATACTGTTAATTGCATTACGGTGTTAGATCTGATAGATAGTTCTACAGAGTAGATCTAAACTTGTAAATGATATATAATTGTTGTATTGATTTTGTATTGGATCCACTTGATATCCCCTTGGTTGTAGACATCTCTGTCCTGCAACCCCCCCATAGCTACTTCGGGTGAGACTGCATCTGCTTCGCAGGTGTTTCCAAAAGGGCCAGTAGTTAGGGCTTGTTTGTGTGCTCTTGGAGATGAACCCTGGATATGCCCCTGTGCCAACAGGGATCTTCTTGAGGGAATGTCAAGGTGTTTCCCATCAAAGACAAAGATTCAGAAATGGATAGAAGAATAGGAAATGGACTTCACCGAAGCTTAGAACAAGAACCCTAGCATTAGTACAGAAGACTGGTTGGGAAGGTACATCTTTACTGATGTAAACGAGATTTTCTTTGCAGGAGTTCACAACGAGTTGTACGAGTGGCTAGCCAGACTAGCAGACACTCAGTTCAAAATCAGATCTAGACCAAATGTGGTTTGGACAGCGGTGTTGATTAATAAAGTCAAGAGAATCAATAACGTTGTGTCTAGAGAAATGGATCTCTGGTTTGATAGCACTATTAGAGGGTACATTACTGAGTTTTCTATTGACATAGTAGAATCATATAGTCAAGCAGAGAGGTATTTCTTTAAGGTACCTAGAGGAAAGTTTATGCACTTTTTGAAACTGAAGATTAAGATGCTATTGCAGGAGAAGAATATCCTGAAGATACAATAATCGGTAGATTTTAAATCTAATGTTCAAAAATTCAGACAACGACAATGGCGCAGAGGCTGGACACACACGCAGTGGGAGATCATTCAGAGAGGTTCCTCTTGCGAACTTGTTTAAGCAGAGTTACAGACCATTGGCACAAGACAAATATTTCTACAGTGGAGAAGAAGAAGGGTGATTGGACAAACAATATTCAGATTTCGCAAGGGAAGAGGAAGTAGAAACCGAAGAACTTCACCGAGAAGAACCAGAAACTTCAGGGACTATGCCTACTGGCAAAGAAAGTATTACTACTCCTCATGTTGTTTTAGCAACATTAAGTAACCAGAGTAACTAGAGTAATCAAAGCACTCATAGTATTGTTACAAGCAATTTAGTACATACTCAGTTAAGAAACCAAGGACGATCCATGGAAGATGAAATGAGGTTACCCATTTTTAGAAGATATGGATCTAAGGATACTTACCAACACTAGTTCTTATGTGAATTTGTATGGATCATTAAGCAAGTCACCGACAAAGATGTTAAGAGAGATCAGTTTAGTACTACCTTGAGGGATCGTGCATTGAGTTGGTATATAAAATTTGTTATAGGATATGTTCAGCCTAAGTCGTTGAATGACATCAAGACTGCATTGAGTGTAGAGTTCAAGAAACCTAAGTCGGAGTCATGGTGCATTACATATTTAAAGGAAATCAAGTAGAATGTGACTGAACCTGTCTGGGAATTTGATCAGAGGTTTAAGACCATGACAGGCCATTTAATTTTTCACATTCCAAACAAACAACATAAAGAATGGTTCATCATCTCCCTCCTACCACACATTAGATTTCCTCTGATGCAATAGAAGGTCACTTCATAGGCTGAGGCATTAGAAAATTCCATGAAACTAGAAGCAAACCCTGTAGGAGAATCCAGTCCAGGTATGAGTCAGATTTTGAATCAATTAACTAGTTTATCTTTACAGGTTGAAGACATGAAGAAAGATAAAGGAAAGGACAAAAGAGAAGACATCTGGTGTATCAAATGTAAATCAGAGGGCCATGACAAAGGGCATTGTCCCTTAATGAATACTTGTCCTCTAGAGCCCGTAACCCGTTGAAGCAGGATATTGTACCATGGTATGAGGTATGTAGAACCAAACATCGCCCTGGTGAATGTTATTATATGCATAAATATGTACATACACCCACCAATATTTATTGTACATTCTACAAAGTTGTGGGGCATCATGAGAAGGATTGTAGGGCTTATGACCTCATGCATGAAAGGTCAAGGGATACATATAGAACTCAAGGATAATTACAGCAAGAAGGGAATGTTGCACAGTTCAACTCCCCAGGAAGAGGAAACTTCAATCCTCATGGTCAGTTCAGAGGAAGAGGACAAGGAGGAGGCATGGGTCGAGGTCAAGGCCAGATTATTTACTATAACTGCGCCCAACCAGGTCATTTGGAAAGGAATTGTCATAACCCTTGTACTACTTGCAACCACTGTAATTCATTTGACCATGTCATTGAAGACTTTCCATTATTGTTAGCTAAACTTCAGGAAAGATGAGGTGGAAACCAGCAAGTCCAACTAATATCAGTTGAACCTCGCAGTGAGGAACCCAGATTCTATATTATTACTAGAGGAGACATTGTCACAGGAGAAGATAGGGTGACTCCAGGGAAAACTATAGATGGATTAGGGATCAGAAGAGCTTGAGAGAAGGCTCCATTGTTGATCCAAGGAAAGAGAATCATACTTTTGAAGAAGTAAGAAGAGAATTTGTAGGTGAACAAGCTTCTTCATCTAGGGCACAACCAGAAGTAATGGAATGTGAAATACCTCCATCATTTGATCAGTCTGTCCCACTTAGGCAAGGAAAAGAGGTAAGAAATCTTGTGTACTTCTTGAATACTTGTATCAATTTGATTAAAGATGAAAGAGATGTGCATGAGCTACAACGCCTGATAAGACAGTATAAAATTAGAAGAATAGATCCTCTGCTGAGTAGAGATGTGAATCAAGTATCTAGGAAAAGGAGGACAAGCAAGGAACTTCACCTAAGTGCTCAAATTGGAGACTACGATGTGGACTATGTGGTCCTCGACCTGGGATCATAAGTAAATGTTATGACAAAGAAGACTTGGGCACTGATGGAAAAACCTAAATTGATTTACTCTCCTATTAGGCTCAAGATAGCTAACCAGCAGGTTGTAAGCCCCTTTGGAAGACTAGAGCATGTCTCTGTAGACATTGATGGAGTGAGGACATTTTCATACTTTGAAGTGGTCGATATTGTTGATGATACTTGTCCCTATCCTGTGTTGTTAGGAATTGATTGGGCTTTTAAAAATTTGATTATTGTTGACCTAAAAAAGAGAAGAATGGAATTTGAGGGTGATGGCCTTAGGTGTTAATGTTTATGCCATTATTATAGTTCTTTGCATTTCAATAGATAAGATCATAATAAGAACAATATCACTGAGAAATACACATTCACAAGAGACACAACATTTATCCTGGGAAAACCTCTAGGGGAAGAAAACCCAGCAAAAACTTCCTTATCATAAATAGCTTATACAATGTTCAAGAGATAACTCAAACCAATACAGAAAGTCCTCCCCAAGAGATGTGCCACTCTTCTCCCTCTCTCCAACTGGTAATTGCAGCTTGCTTCATAAGAGAATGAGCAAGTGAGTTGTGTGTTTGAAGTGAGGCGCTAGCCTCTTATTTATACAAGACTGGCATGTGTGAAAGGTCACCACTGGCAGGGCCGACCTCTCACTCTGAGTGGGTAAACCCACCTTTAATTAATTTTGGATCTTCCATAATAACTGTTGGGGCCGACTTCTTATTCTTCCCTTTATAATTGTCCGATGACCAATCCACAAAAGGGGATTTGGTCCTTATACAATTACCGACATGATTAATCCACAATGGGGATTAATCCAATAACAATAATAATAATAATGACATGATTAATCTGCAATGGGGATTTAATCCAATAATAATAATAATGCTCTTCGCAGTTACATTATTTCAACACTCCCCCTTAACAAGAAGGGTATTCTTCATCAGCATCAGGCGAGAGAGGTCTGCATCATCAGTGGCATCTGGAGGACAGTATAATCAATATCATCTTGAAACATTGTCTAGCACATTTATGAGTCATTGAAAGTTTTCTTCATCAACAACATCATTCTCGAAAGAATGCTATCATCATATGCATCAAATATGTATCAGTAAAAATGATACCTCATCACAGCACTAGGCTGGCACATCATAGTACTACATTGGCTCAATGTCACAACGGTTAAGCTGGTAGCTCAGTGTCAGTCACATCTTGCTTTACGTCTAACAACTAGGTCAGAAGCAAGGAATGTCATCATCTCGCTTTACGTCTAACAACTAGGTCAGAAGCGAGGAATCACAATGTCATGCTTTATGTCTAACAACTAGGTCAGAAGCATGACTCATCTTGCTTTACATCTAACAACGAGGTCAGAAGAAAGGAACACATCAACATCTCGCTTTATGTTTAACAACTAGGTCAGAAGCAAGGTTCAGCGGTGTCATGCTTTACGTCTAACAACTAGGTCGGAAGCATGACTCATCTTGCTTTACGTCTAACAATGAGGTCAGAAGAAAGGATCACACAGCATCATGCTTTACGTCTAATAGCGAGGTCAGAAGCATGACTCATCTTTCTCTACATCTAATAGTGAGGTCAGAAGCAAGAATCACATGGAATCATTCTTTACGTCTAACAACGAGGTCAGAAGCATGACTCATCTTGCTTTACGTCTAACAGCAAGGTCAGAAGCAAGGATCACATGGCGTCATGCTTTACATCTAACAGCGAGGACAGAAGCATGACTCATATTGCTTTACGTCTAACAGCTAGGTCAGAAGCAAGGAATACATCTACTCCCCCTTTCAGGGAGGGTCCTTTCAGACAATACCAAGCTTATCTTGAAAGTGTTCAAACTTTACACGAGATAGAGGCTTAGTCAACACATCAGTAACCTATTCATCCATGCTAATGTACTGGAGCTTCCAGGCTCCTCTGTGTACCATGTCGTGGATGAAATGATAGTGGATCTCTATGTGCTTCGACCGGTCGTGGAACACAGGATTATCTATCATTTTAATGCAGCTTTGATTGTCACATAGAATCATGGTTGCTCTCATCTCCAAATCAAATAGGCATGTCAGCAACTTTCGAAGCCATATAGCTTTGCAGCTAGCAGAACATGCGGAAATGTACTCTACTTCCGCTATGTTGAGAGCAATACTGGATTGCTTCCTACTCTTCCATGAGATCATAGCTGATCCCAAACTGAAACAGCATCTGGAAGTTCTTTTTCTGTCAGCAATGCTTCCTACCCAATCTGCATCAGTATATCCACTCAATGTGAAGTCATGATCTCCATCATAACTGAGACCATAATCCACTATACCTTTAAGGTACCTCATCACATGTTTTGCAACCACTAGATGAACATGTTTAGGCTCTACCAGAAACTGACTCAAGGTGTTCACTGCAAAACAGATGTCTGGTATGGTGTTCGTCAGGTACATCAGCGATCCAATAATCTGTTTGTACAGAGTGGCATCTATCAAGTTTGACGAAGTATCGACCAGCAGCTTCAGCTTTTCTTCCATGAGAGTATTCATGGACTTGCATTCTAGCATGTCGAATCTTTTTAAGATTTCGACCGTGTACTTCCCCTGGTTAAGGAAGATTCTTTCTGGACTCTGCCATACCTCAAGACCTAAGAATTAATGCATCAGGCCAAGGTCTTTCATTTCAAATTCTGCAGCAAGTCTCTGTTTACATTCAGTGATGAGATTTTCTTCTCCAGTTAAGAATAAGTCATCCACATACAGTAATAGTATTACTGGTTCATTATCCATGATCTTGAAGTAGAGATT